>NW_004624792.1:686359-706756 GCF_000247695.1 Heterocephalus glaber | reverse complement strand
TATATGTATATATGGAATGAACCCTGTAACCTCCTTATATTCTTACATGGTTTTCTTCTTAAACAAGGGAAGAAAAAGCGGAGAGATAATTTTTAGTAGCCCACTCAGCATCATTGCATCGAACTTTTATTAGGTGCAATGACACAGTACTAAATTACCCATAATTTGGAATGGGCATAACCTTTGCATTGTAAAAAATGTCATATTATCCTTGTGTTTTGCAAGATGCAGATTTTCTGGAGGGAAAAGCATATATTTTGTAAGCTTCAGAATACCCACATGCAATCGTTCACTCGTTCTGCTTCTGGTTGCGTCAGACGCCATCAGGGATGCTCAGAGGTGCAGGAGAAAATCTCTGATCTCACAGGCTTTCGATCCCGGTAGGGTGTTGATGCAAGTACATGTCTAAGTTTAGCACCAGGTAGAATTATGAAGCAACCTATCAAGTGATTGAGACGGCTTAGGGAATGCTGCTTGGAGCAGGTGTCACTGAGCACAAGTTAGAGTCGATGTAGAATTTCAGCAGTTAGAGACAGGATAGAAAAGTCATTGGTGAGCCACCCAATAAACATGAATTTTTAAAAAGAAAGAATAGAAACAAAGGTTCTTATATCTGCTCAGAAAGAAGTGAGGAAATTGCCCGAAAACGCAGCTCTTTACAACTGGCAGCCAGGGTTGCGAAAAGCCCCTCCTCCACAGCAGGGCAGCTCCAGCAATTGGCTGGAACATTTCACATGAGAGTCCACAGGAAGAGCAAGTTTTCATGTATATTTTTTACATCCAAATTAAATTAACTCATGGAATTTTCCGCCTTTAGGAATTAAAGTAGCAGCTCATGAAGTAATTCAGTTATGTCATTCATACCAAAACAGAAAATACTGGGGCAACTTGGCACTGTTTGAAAAGCCAAGATTAGGCCTAGGCCATTTTATATTTTTTCAAATTCTGTGGCCGTTGTGTTATTTTAAATTTTATTGTGACTGTAAATTTTCAAATCAAAAGGATCTTAGTTGCTTCGAAAACAGAAGTGTAAAATGGATTCACAAGAAGAGGGCTTAGGCAGTACAATTCTGAGAGTGAAAACGGAGAGCGGCAGGCAGTATTTTCTGTACATTGAGGCTTCTGCCTAATCGATTGACATTCACAGTTACATATAATTATCATTTCTTTTACATCCATAAATCATCCGAGAACTGTGAGTTTGAGTTTAACCAAAAAAATCCGTCCAGTTTAGTAAAATCCCATCTTCAAGGAAGCATTGCCTTCATACAATAGCCACATTCACTTAAAAGCAGTTAATTGGGCATATTGTCAAAAACCCCAGAATGGAGTGTCCACATTCTAATTTCACATTTTCCTTCTCCCTTGCTTCTGCACATGGACGGGTCTTGTTTGGAGCCGCAAGTGTGTGAAAGTTATTGGAGAATTGTAGTCTCTGGGTAATGTTTCTGTAAGCTGCCCAAATTTTCTCCGTAAGTCTAGATGGGAAACAGCTGGTTTTTGTTTAAAAAGCTGTTTTGTGAAATGTCTGAATCTTGAGATATAGAACTGAGGTCACCAATAAAGCAGGTGCTTGTGAACAAGTGGGAAGACGCAAGGGACCCTCCTGGCGTGGTCTTATGTGGGGGGCTTCCTATTAGAGGAAAAGGTGTTGAGTCTGCTCCTTTATTTAAGACACAAACAGATCTAAGTTAAGTAATCGTATTAGCGATATATTAAAAATTGAGTATCTGAACATACCCAGTGCTTGAGTGAATAATTAGCTCAGTGTGAAATGAATCAAAATGGTCATTTTCCCCAAAGGGCTTTGTATATAAGGCCCGAGGCTCTGGCTTCCCTTAGAGATTATAAGTGCTTGAATTTCCTCCATAAACACACCACCAGTAAAAGAAATTCTCTTTCAGATAAGTAGTACCATACTGATGAGGTCTTCAGAATTTTGGGGTGCAGTCTAAGGGAAAGGGAGAAAAGAAACCTAACTTGGCAAGACCCAGATCAAAGCAGCTTTGAAAAAACAACGCAAGAAACATGAGGAATCGCTAAAGTCCAGGGCACGTCAGGTATCCACCAGTCTGAAGATGAAAGGAAATAAGCCTCCTCCCCTGGGAGCGGGAAGTTATTAGCAGCTGTTTATGCAGTTGGGAATAGAGATTAACATTGTAATTTTTTTTTAAGAACTAGAAGAAAATTTGTTTGGGAAGTTGGCTCTTCATATCAAGTCACTATGCATTGCCAAAAAAAACTTCCTTTCTCAGAACACATGTACTAGAGTTGAGCAATGTTATGATTGTCTGAGAAACTCTGGATTACCAAAAAGTCTCTCCACTAAATAGGACGGAGAAGGGCAGAGGAAAGGATGGACATTTGCTATTGACATGCTCTGCAGTCATCTTTACAGCAGGGAAACTGGCTGTTTGGTCCCTTACCTGTTCTTCAGCTCTAATGGAACAGTCCGCCCCCACCCGTCACACTGCCCCCTCCCCAACTTCATCTTTGCCACTCTAGGACATACACAAATGGATTTTGCATGGGCCTACATGCCTGCTTCTTACATATATATGACTTTTCATGAGATACTGGAGAAACTGATTAGTACTTTGTGATGCTTTATCCACCACCACCCCCCATAAATTGGATTGGATATTGGTATTTTTTCCTGATTCAGTGGTACTCTTAATGTCATTTTCTTTTATTAAATCCTTTTCTTTTGCTTTTGATCTTATTTATAGCCTAGCCACTGGTCATGTGGAAACTATTATTGTATAGCTGGGGGATGAAAGACTTCATTGCAGTTAAATAAGAGTGAATCATTTGGGCCAATAATGCAACATACAGTGAGGTACCATTTGTGGCCAAAATTCCCTGTGTTCTTCACTTTGTATCAAAGCCATTGAGGTTTATAAAGGGCTTTACAAAAATCTGCTTTTTGTCAGAAATATGTAGACTGACAATACAAAAACACATGTTAACACACAGTCTTTAGCTGCTTGCTGCTTTATACACACACACACACGCACACACTCTACATAATGGCACTTACTAGAGTAAAAACAGAATTTTTTATTTACAGTTACAATGTTATAGCTAGTATTAAATATCAATTTTAAAAAACTGTATTTAAATAATCTGTATCAGAATTCTACCGACCCTTCAATATCTATCTAAAATCCTCCCTCTTTTAAGTAGCTCTGGTCTTCCCAAAGAGATAGGATTTCATCATCCTTTAAAACCCTATGTGACCTCATACTCTTTTATAACATTTATCTTGTTTTGCTTTATATCATAATTATATTACCCCACCATTAAAATACAAGAGCTTAAAAAGTAATAGGTCTGTCTTTTATTATTTTTCCCTGAAAATTTCTAAATACAGTGCCTTGCATATGGAGACATTCAAAAGGCATTTGTTGAATGAGATAGAATGTTTATTATTTGATAGAAACATGCGAAATGTATTTTTCATAATAGCCAAAGTTTTAAATTTCAGATGTAGTCTTACAGATAGCTGCCATGTGTATCCTTGCTATTTAGGAAGCATCTATTAGCACGTTACAACATGACAGTATTGTACAGTGACCTATACCCAGGCCTACCCTTGGGATGTTCACAACCCAGGGCAAGATAGGCCTTATGAATAAACAGCAAAACAAAATCACTGACATTTGCATCCTATTCTATTGAACAATGCTGTTGAAGATGTTCTGAAGATGTCTGTAACAAGTAGTCAGGGAAGAGCCCTGTCCAGGCTCAGCAAGGCAATGAGGACGTACAGATTTCTGGGAATCAACACAATCTTGAAGGGATTAGAGGCAAGGGATCTGTGGAACCAGTGAAAGAGAAGCAGGGCCGGGGATTTACCTCAGTGGTTTCACCAGCTGCTGTGCAAGCGCAAGGACCCGAGTTCAATCCCCCCCAAAGAAAACGAAAAAAGAGAGAAGCAGTTGGTGATTCATGAGATGAAACTTACCCAGCACACAAAGAGAAATCTAAGCTGTGATCCGTAGCACAGTGATTGTTACCTGGACTGGGGATTTAGCGTAGTGGCACTGGCTCCTGCCTAGCAAGCACAAGGTTGTGAGTTTGATCCCTGGTACCAAAAAAACCCAGTGATTACCTATGCTGGAGCCTCAGTGTGCAGGGAGGGCATCAAGTGATGGGGAGAGAGGGCAGCATTCCAGAGATGTGAGGATTTAGAAAGAAATCAAGGGAGCCCTGTTTCTTCTGTTTAGGCCAGCTTCTTTAAGCTTTCTGTTTTTCAGAAAAATATATGTCATTAAATATTAAGAAAAGCATTTAAAAATGAAAGCCAAAGGCCATGGTAAGTTGCTAATGATGGGTTGTCTGTGCTGGCTAGCAAGGGTTTTGTGTGTGGGCCAGAAGCAGGATGGCTTACTCTACAGGAGTGTGATACACTTTGGGGTTCCCAGATTGCAGGTACATATCAAGTGTTCAATTGATTTGCCTTTGGTCCAAATAAGTTTGCTTATACAGGCACTGTAATTGCAAGACTTTGTGATAACCCCTGTGCTAGATGGGTTTAGTTCACTGGGGATAGGTTAATTTTAGCTCCATACAGCCTACTTCCTGGTCTGTCATAGGGACGAGGAATGGGATGGAATGGTCTCTGTTAACCTCCCTCATAGTCCTTGCTTCAGGTGCTGCAACCAGTTACGGTTTCCACTGTAGGAAAATAATGAAGAGATTTGGGGGCCAGGGGCCTGGTGGAAACAACAAAGAGAGAAATGAAACAATTTTTATAGATGGAACTTATGAGTTAGAGGAAAAAAAGATGAACTGAATTCAGGTTATACCCATTTGCATCTCTAAACCATATCATAGAACCATTCACTCGTAACCATTTTGGTGGACAGTCCAGGGGATTTTTGACCTCCCTAATCATGTGACACTTAAGCATTGCTAAGGCCAAGATCATATAGATCTTATTTAAATCCTCTGGAAAATTATTTTATTATCTGAAGAATAAACATTAAATAAAACTCCAAGAGCCACACAATAGAAAATTACATTAAATTTCAGACAGAGCATAAATGAAACTGTGAGATGTCCAGAAAAAAAAAATTAGGTCTTCTTATGACAATTATGAATTTTTTCCCAATACACATTTTAAGGATCAAATCAGCATCCAAACAAAAGAATCAAATCCAGACCTGACTTCAATGAAAAGTCCTTTATAAGGAGAAATGGAAAAAATGGAAATAAAGTCTTTAAAAAAAAAAAAAAGGAAAAGTCCTTTAAGTGTTTAATCACATAAATAATAAAAAAACATAAGTCTGGTAATTTTTTAAACTGAGAAATACGGAAATTATATTTGTGCTTGAAGAGTATCCCAGATGTTAGGACTTTTTCCTCACATGAGTTGGTTTTTAGAATTAGCCTTGTTTTCTACTGTCAGTGCCTCTGCTAATGTTACTCATCGTTTGATCTACTGCTGCCATTTCACAATCCTAAGTTCTACTTGTTAGCAAGAAAAAAAAAATGTTTACATGATCACTTTCTACCCCTTTAAAAGATGCACTTAATACAATGCCAATTGAAATTCCAACAATATACTTCACAGAACTAGAAAAAAAATTCCAAAAATTTATTTGGAACCAGAAGAGACCTAGAATAGCAAAAGCAACTCTAGGCAACAGAGACATGGCAGGGGGTACCACGATCCCCAACTTGAAACTATACTACAAAGCTACTGTGATAAAAAACAGCATGGCACTGGCAAAGAAACAGACCTGAGGATCAGTGGAATAGATTAGAAGATTCAGAAACAACTCCAGACATACTCAGTCACCTCATCTTTGACAAAGGAGCCATATACCCTCACTGGAGGAAAGATAGCCTCTGTAATAAATGATGCTGGAAAAACTGGATTTCAGCCTGCCAAAGATTAAAACTCTACCCATATGTTTCAACATGCACTAAACTAAGATAGAAGTGGATTAAAGATCTAAGTATTAAAACGCAAAAGCTAAACTTGCTGGAAGATTAGTTAGGTAGAACTCCTGAAGACATTGGCATAGGAAAAGACTTTATGAACAAGACTTCAGCAGCACAGGAACTAGCAGAAAGAATCAACAACTGGGATCTCATCTTATTAAAAACCTTCTTGGAAACAGCCCAAATGCCCATCAACTGGAGACTGGATAAAGAAAATGTTCTTTTATAAAATGGAGTACTACTCAGCCATAAAAAATGAGAAATTAGAGACATTTATAGCTAAGTGGATGCACATTGAGGCCATACTCTTAAGTGAAATAAATAGGACACACATGTGTAAATACCAAATAGTTTCTCTGGTGTGAGAAACTGAAAGTGTAAATAAGGACTAAATGTATAATAGGTGATCTGAAATAGGAAGAAAAGGGGCAAAGGGGAAGGAAGTGGGAGGGCTAGGGGAAAGGATAGAAGGGAATGGGATTAATATGAGAAAACAGAAAAATAGGAACAAAATCTTTGTAAATAGGGAGGAATGGGGGGGTTGAAGGGAGGGCTGGGCAAGGGTGAAAAATAAGAACCAAGAGAGACTATGTAAAGGTGCAAATTTCCCATGATGAATGTCATTATATTGTATACCTAAAATGTACCATTGATTAGAATGAATAATCGATAATGCAAAATAGGAAGAAAAGGTCCAAAGGGGTAGGGGTAGTGGGAGGGGCAGGGGAAAGGAAAGAAGGGAAAGGAAAAAATGATGAGAAATGGAAAAGATGGAAATAAAGTCTTTGTAAATAGGGAAGGGTGGAGGACGTGAAGGGAGTGCTAGGAATGGGGAAAAAATAAGAACCAAGATGCATTATGTAAAGGTACAATTCCCAATGAGAAATGTAATTGTGTTGTATACCTACAATGTACCAATAAAAGAATTTAATACCAAAAAAACCCCAACAAAACCTTCTGCACTGCAAGAGAAACCACCAACAGAGCTAAGAGACAACCTACAACGTGGGAAAAAAATTTTAGCAGCTGTACCTTAGACAAAGGACTACTATTTAGGACACATAAAGAACTGAAAAAAAATCAGATGCCCCAAATTAAAAAACCCGATTGAAAAATGGGCATCTGAAATGAACAGACATTTCTCAGACAAAGAATTAAAAGCAAATAAATATAGGAAAAAATGTTCAACATCACTAGTCATTGGAGAAATGCAGATGAAAACAACACTGAGATTCCACCTCACCCCAGAAACGATGGCTGTTATCAAGAAATCATACAATAACAAATGCTGGTGGGGGTGTGGGGAGAAAGGAACCCTTCTCTATTGTTGGTGGGAGTGTAGACTGGTGCAACCACTGTGGAAATCAGTATGGAGATACCTCAGAGAAATAGGGCTAGAGGTCCCATTTGACCCAGCTATTCCCCTGCTGGCTATCTTCCCAAAAGAATTAATAGAATCATACCACAGCAATATATGTGCACCCATGTTTATAGCAGCACAGTTTGTAATAGCTAAAGCTTGGAAACAGCCCAAGTGTCCATCAACTGGAAACTGGATAAAGATGTGGGTTTTTTTTATAAAATGGAGTACTACTCAGCCATAAAGAACGAGAACCTTGAGACCTTCATAGCTAACTGGATGCATATTGAGGCCATACTCTTAAGGGAAATAAATAGGACACACGTGTAAATACTGAATAGTTTCTCTAGTGTGAGAAACTGAAAGTGTAAATAAGGATTAAAATGATTAAAACGAATAATTGGTAATTTGAAATAAGAAGAAGAAGTCCAAAGGAGTAGGGGAAGTGGAAGGGGAAGGGGAAAGGAAAGGAGGGAAAGGAAAAATTATGAGAAAAGAAAAAAAATGGAAACAAAGTCTATGTAAATAGGGAAGGGTGGAGGGGGTGAAGGGCGCACAGATAATGGGGAAAAAATAAGAACCAAGATACATCATGTACAAGCACCCAATGATAAATGTAAATGTATTGTTTACCTAAAATGTACCAATAAAAGAATTTAAGGGAAAAAAAAAAAGGAAATGTACAACTGTCTAGTATAGTTGATATTTCATGGGGAGATTACAGTTTGACACCAAAACTATTTGCTGTGTCAATAGGTTACAGAGAAAGCCCACAAACATTCTTTTGTGGTTTTGGAAAAAGAAAAAGGAGAGTAAAAGGTTTTTGTTTGTCCCATTTTTCTTGTTATTTTTCATCTTTCTCAAGAACACCTAAGATAAAAGGGAAATTTTGGACCAAAGGCCATTAATAACAAATGTAAATTTTGCTGTACCAAAATGTCTCTGATAGCATATCTGGTTTTGAGTCACTATCTCTTGGGTCTAGAAATTGATGAGAAGTTACTTAAAGTTGGTGTCTTTTACTCTTTTAGAAGGATTATGGTAGAAGAGAAGTAACTGCAGTCTGAAATCGTGCTTTGAGGCAGTTATCTCTGGAGATAACATTAACTAGGATTGAATAACTGCCAAATAAAATTTAATACATTTTCCCATCCATGAAATAGGCCCCTTAAATACAACAGAATAATTACTTTCACAATGCTCCCTGGAAACAAAGAGAGCAAAAGCGTTGAATGTCTTTTTTGTTTGTGGTGTTTGTTGTTAGCTTGAGGATAAGGACAAGGATATTTACCAAGATGCTCTATGCATCCACCATCCACGATATAAAAACAGCCTGGCCAACAGCCACCTAATTTGGAACTGCATGTCTTTTAAATCTGTTTATGTTGGAAGAGTTGTGGCAGATATTAAATTTTGTAATTTAGTTAGATATCTTGGCCTTGGCCTGAGTTGGTGAACTATGATACTTTCCTATAACAAAACTAAAATGATTTTCATATCTATATGTGGGTATGTATGTATGCATGTAATAGATTTGTGTATGGGCATACATGTGTGCCATATGTACACAGTTTAAAAACCAAAGCTCTAAGCAGTAAGTTCCTTTTTTGCCCTTAATTCTGCTTCGTTCACATGCACATGCGCGCGCACACACACACACACACACACATATGAAAAAATAAATATATATATGTATATATTCCCAATCAAACTGTTCAATGTTACAGCTTTTCTGAGTTCAAAATGTTTTAATTCTCTAGCTAGATATTGACCATTCTCACCCATATCCTTCTTTGTAAAATAGAGTTTGGCCCAATTTCCAAGTCCCTCCAAGCCCTTAAAGTTTATGTTCTGTGATTTTAAAAGCTTTTAATATATTAATTCTTTTCTTGGAAAGTATGATTATTTAAAATTATATGGTATTTATATGATTCAAAAGAAGTAATACATAGCTAAAGGTATTTATTCTCAGAGCTAAATTCATATGAGCAAATTTAAATAGCTGTGTCAACGTTTGAATATAACTTGACCTAAGATACAATGTAGCTTAGATATTTGCACATACATTTCTCAGCCATGATTTACCAGGTCTACAAAAGGAGCAGGCTGAGGTAGCCACAACTGGGCTATGCAATCTTCTTGTCTTTATGTAGCTCATTGGATCAAAAAACACCTGATCCTGGGATGGTTTATTCATAGGACAAAATGATGACCTAGGCATCAGATGATCCTGTCTAAGAAATACTAAGTAAGACCCAGAGGGAGTTAGTGGCAGGTACAAATCCTGAAAGAATATACCAAGAGAGACTATGAAGGAAGCAAGAGGCCAGGCTGAATGAAGAGTGGCAAATGCCACAGAGAGGCAGAAGTAGCTGGAGGTGAGAGAAAGCGGAGCAACCCATAAAAGGCATGGGTGGCCTTAGGTCTCCAGAGATCTCGGGGTACAATTACCACAACCTTTACAGTGAATTTCTTTTGACTTAGGTAAGCCCACATAGGTCTCTCTTCCTTACTGCTAAAATGATTACACTAAATTGATGAATTCCTAAAATCCCAAAGGATCGTTATAAGCTCTGTGAGGACAGGGACCACATCTGTTATTCATCACTCTGTCTTTGGCACATCAGAAAAGCGACAGACATGGAGTAGAGTAGAAATTGTTTGTTGATTTTTAAATATACTTTCTATGGGCCGGGGATTTAGCTCAGTGGTTCTGGTGCCTGCCTCATAAGCGCAAGGTCCAGAGTTCGATCCCCGGTACCAAAAACAAACAAACAAATAAATATGCTTTCTAGTCAATTGATAATTATTTAAATTTTTACTTATATCTTTTGCTTTTAACATATCTGGAGCTCTGTTATACTGTATATGTCTATCAGAAGACTTAAAAATTCCAGAAACATTTGCACCAAGTATTAATAAAATTAAATTTTCATAAGCTGGCCTTGAACTTTATTGTTATATAAATGAAAAATTTATCAAAATAAGGCTTTACTGAAATATGCATTTTCTAAAAATTCACACCAAACTTCATCCTTATAATTGATTTGTATGTTGAACAAATTTAGTTTTTCCTGTTTACATTATATATTTATTAAATGAAAAGTGAACACATCATTAGCCCTTGAATATATACACAGCAGTATTGGTTCCTGTGTCTCTTTTGGAGTTATTCAAATGATGGATTTGTACAGATTACTCATAGCCTTTCTTATCTTATATGTGAACAAAAATATTGTTTCCAAAAGAAAAATAAATAAATAGGGTTAGAACATGCAGTCTGCAGCCAAGGAAACCAGCAAACAAAGCTATCTCCTCAAATTGAAATACTCTGCCACAGCAACAGGCGATGGAATTGATCCTAGAGAATTAAACTCAGTACTACATGAACCTGGACTTATCAGAGGTATTCCTGTGATCTGAAGTATCTAGTCAAAAGGGAGACCTTAAAACAGCAAGATAACTTTGTTTCCACCTTCCTTTATGAAAAAATGATTAATACTGTTTGAGACAATCTAAGATGATCTGTAGACTATAGACCAAGTTAAGTAAAATCCCAACAGAAATGTAGTTCTCAAATACGTTTTTAAGATTTTACTGTCTTTTTTCAGGAAAGAGATTTAAAATCAAATAGATCTGAACAACATAGAAACCATGAGCACAAAGATGACCATAAGTGAAGATAGCTTGAGTTCCAAGATTCTTCAGGTTCACGGACTATTAGTTTTATGTAATATGCAAGTACTTTCAGTTAAAACATACTACTATGCCCAGCACTTGTGTAACTGTTATGTACTAGTTGTTTTGCACATACCATTGATGTTCTTTATCATAAACCTGGGATTTATTCTCTATAACTTTTAGTGTTATTTTTTTCATTTTGTATTTGAACAACTTTCAGTCATGCAGCTAAGAAACCAGCCACAATGAGAACCTAAACATAGTTGGCTTTCACTATTAGTTATTCTGATTTTCATATCAATTGAGATAAAATAATTGGTTGTGGGTTCTTTTTTCCTCTTTGGAAAACTTACCTAAATGCCATATAGAGAAAAGATAGTTTTAGGGTCAGTAACTAAATACATTTTAAATTTAAAAAAAAAAAAACAAGCCTAAGTAATAGCACAGATGAGTATAAAGAAAGCTTGAGAACATTCATAGAGTAATTCTGCTGTAGAAGACACATACATGTCCATTAAGATCAAATCTGTGATTATAACTTAAAAATCATCCTTTGTGGAAATTCAAGAAATAAAATCCGCTGGGAGTACCAACAAATATGAATTGGCACTAAGGCAGTTAGTTGTCAGCGCTACTATTTGATCAAAGACTGTAAAAATTCATCCTTATAACTTGAGATCTTAGATTGAAAGAGAAATCAGTTGAATCTTAAATTGCATAACTGTAAAAACAGCAAACCAAAATCTTCATGGAAAATCACTATCACATTCTTGTATGGGAACACACGTATGGAAAGAGTGAGACATGGTGAAGGGAAGGGGCAAGGTGGGTGTGGGATGGTTTGAGAGAGCAGGCTTGAGTTACAGAGGGAAGACGGCCTGGTGTGGCAGCAAGGCTGACAAGGGGAAGGGCTTAATGCTTGACCTCATGAAGCTCCAGAGCTGAAGTAAGTCCGATTGACTGGAGCCTACCAAGAAGCCAGTTTGTGGTCAGAAATGGAATGAGAGGTAACCAGCATCTCTGTACATATGGAGGCTACATAGCCACCATTTATAAAGTTCTGCTGTAACCCAACGACCCAGACGTCTCAGCCAGAGCTTCCCAGTATTTACAGGCCTTAAAGCCATTTATGACTCTTGCTAGGTTTTAAATCTGAACAGTTAGTATGACTTATATGAACTGCTTTCTGACCCTTCTCTTGCCCAAAATTATTTTCTTTTGTGTCGTTTAGGAGTACATATGCACTAAAAGTGATACTTAATACCTGGCTACCTTTAAATAGCTTTGATCCTGTGAATTTGATTGTTGTTGATTCAGTTGCTATCATTGCATTCTTTGGAAATACTTGTTTAAAACATTTTGGTGGCAAGAGAATGAAAACTGCACTTTGTGAGTTTACACCTTTGGATGAGGAGAAAAACCTTCATTCATAGCAGTGTAAATTCACAGGTTAATATTCTTCAGGGTGAGACCCATTGTCTGGCATAACTACTCACTTAACAATAGGCTAAGAAAATAACTACTTGCAAATACAAAGGCGATGTGAGCTGCTCACGTTCCTCTTGGTTTACAAATGCTTAATAATTTTGTTTTAAGGCATATGCCATAAAGTCAACAAATACTGTCACAGAGCCACAAGTTCATCTCTGGACCCAGCATAGGTAGTAGTAGTTAATAAAAAAGCTCAGCCTTTTTTTCAAATCAAGTAATTATGCTGTACTCCATAATTTTATTCTTGGAAGCATAAAGAGTGTTTACAATATGGTATCTTTCTAGGGTGAGAGTAGTGAAAAAAATGGAAAAATGTCTAAACATCCTTGTGTGGCAGTGATGGCATTACTGGTGTGTTTAATAAAACCTTTATTGGTACATTTTCCGGTGTGGTGGCATTGGCAGAATTGGTCCCCCTTTGGATTTGGAACTCAGCAGCTGATGAAATACAGTAAACATTAATTTGGAATGGGCTGCCGGTTTTGGAAAGCCAGGTGACATTTTATTATATTTGTACCGAGCAGGGGCTATGTCCCATACTGCTGTAGCTTCCACTGTCAGAGGCTTATTTAGCTGGCATTATGGAAAAAAAAAATGGCAGGCCTGAGAATCTTATCCCCTGAAATGAAAGTCGAATGCCAAATTGAAATTCCTGTAGGATTTCCGATAGCAATGGGGGAATTGAGAAGCCCACAATTAAGCATATGGGCATTAAGATAATTGTCAGATATGTTGGCGGACATGATAGAAGACAGATGGGTACGAATCAGTGCGCTCCACTGCAGCACCCTGGGAGACAATTTGACGTTTTACCTGCCTGAGCTACTCTGCCATATTTGTCACTGGATGTACAGCACAGCATCTTACTGAGCGTTAAGTGTTTTTGCAGAGCACTGTAGGTACTTGTGTGGTCCTCCAGCGCCCTCTAGTGAATCACATTTGTGAGGATTGCTTTTCCAGTCCTGCATCAGGGCCTTGCTGCCCCCTGGAAATAGCTGTTGCACCTCCTGCTCGCACTAAGCACTATGGTTCCTGTCATCCCTTCAGGTTGGGGCCCATCGTGAAGACGGCGTGACCTTGAGAGGCAGCCATTCTCTCCTGCCAAACCAGGTTCCAGTTCCACAGCTTCCTGTCCAATCTGCAACTTCCCCTGACTTAAATCCACCCCAGGACCCTTACAGAGGTAAGTGCCCCTCAGAAGGGCTCTTCTGACCTCATGTTAGCAGTACATCCAGAGAGGATGCTGAGCAGCCTTGGCTGTCAGACCTCAGGAAGCAGCGGCAGAGAACCAAGAATCAAATTTGGTACAAAAATGGCAAGTAAATGAGAACGTAGCTAGAACTTACCCTACTAATTGTGTTTCTTCAGTAACTGTTTTCCTCAAATATTCTCTGAAATCCTGATCCCATTTCAGTAGGGAATGAGACAACAGACTGATGAGAGGAAATTTTATTTTAGCTATTTCCACATTTTACTCATTCAGGTCCTCTAATGTGGTTATTTGTGGTCTGAAAATTATATTTCCAAACGAATAGGAAGGAAGGAAATTGTTTTTGTTGTTTAAAATGGAAGGAAATGTAGGTGCATTTAAAAAATGGAACTTGGTTGCATGGTTTTTGCAGTTAAGTCATCTAGCCTTATAACAATGGCTCCCAACCTCTCACTGCAGGGGCTTTTCATGTCTCCAGGAAGTTGACTCCATAGGCCAGACTTGGATCCAGCCACCCTATGCTACTGGCTGGTGGTCACTTACATAGCGTCTTCTCATTTCCTTAACATTTAAAACAAACAGGACCCCACTGCCTTGAGAATTCACACAGGCATCTTTTCAACCTCTGTACATATCTGAGTGTTAGTTACATTGCATATATTGGTACAGCTCTTCGTTTTCATTTAGCTGATAATAATTGGTGGACCTCTCTTTTAAAGAGCCTTTGGTTTTTGCTCTTTTGGTTTTGCCTTAGTTCTGTGCTTCTTAAACTGCAAATATGATAAACATGACCTGAGGATCTTGTTAATAATATAGATTATGATTCATTAGATGTGGGATTAGGCATTTCTAATGGCTTCCAGGTGACAAGAAAGCTTTGGGCCCATGGACTAAATTGTGTGACAAAGCTCTAGAATGTGCAGATTACAAGTAGAAGGGAACACATTATAGAAATGTATCTACCTGAGATATAGATTACATTAAGACCATGTTTTAAAATGTAATGTGATCTTGGAAAGTTGAGCAGTGATAAAGCTAGAAATATCTTCAGTAAGCAGTGAACTGCCTTACATATGTACATTTTTAAATGCTGATTACTCCTTGAGGATAAGAGAAGCCTAATTTCAGGATATCATTTGGGTATCTATTGAAGTCTTGACTGCACATATTTAGCCTACTCCCTGGGAATTATATTTTAAGGATATTTTTCTATTAAATCATTGCATATGGAAGAAACTCAATATAATAGCTGATATTTACTTGGGTTCTTAATCAGAACATTGAGGTGTGTGATTTTCATGATTATGATTTTCATTGCAATTAAGTTGATGTTTTGTAGACAGTGAAATTACCATCTACTCCAAAAGATTGCAAAATAGAATTTAACCTCAGAGCCAATGCAGGGAAAACTTGTTTCCGCAGGTGCATTTTTGAAACTTCACCAGATAGCAGGAAAAAAGTGACAGAAGGATCACAGTTGAGCAGAATGAATTGTCTAGCTGGCAGCCTTGCAATCTGAAGTACGTGTGTTTGTGCATAAAGTTTTGATGTACATGTAACCTGGTCTCTTTCTCTCCTCCTCCTCCTCCTCCTCCCCTTCTTCTCCATCTCTTCCCCCCACCCCCACCCTGTAGGCATGCCACCAGGACTACAGGGGCAGAGTGTCTCCTCTGGCAGCTCTGAGATAAAATCCGATGATGAAGGCGACGAGAACCTGCAAGACACGAAATCTTCCGAGGACAAGAAATTAGATGACGACAAGAAGGATATCAAATCAATTACTAGGTCAAGATCTAGGTAACAGTATATAATACTGTCGCTTCATTTAATTCCTTTATTGGACTTTGATGAAGTGAACAGAACAGGAAGAAACTACTCAGTTTTTTCCTGGCAGGTAATTCTACAGATGAAAAAGGCCTCTAGAAGTACTACAAGTATCGCTTAAGATACCTGTACTCTAGTGAAGCCTAAAATGTCTTTGCATTTATGAATTTGGACCCAATACTATTTGCACACAGTAAAAACAATTTGTAACTGATTTAAGTGAAAATGGTTCATTTAAAAAACTATATTCTGCAAATTTGGTCAGAAATGTTCTTCCTAAAATATTTCCAAAGAGATTTTAGCCATGTTAAAATGTCAGTTGATATATACATGCAACTTTTATTTTGTTCTTACTTTTAAAGGGAAAATACTAATTTGCCAGTTGTATCCTAAAATGTTGATGTATACAAAAGTAATAACCTTAATTGCTAATTTTTTCTCTCTGATAGTTCTTTCTATAAAAAACTGCAGAAAAATAGTTTTCTTTGGTCTTCTTAAGTATGTGATACCTTTAAATTAGGATTGTCTCTTTATTCTGGTAATCAGTTTTTGAATGCCCCATGTACATAATACACATGTACTTCGGGGTTGTTCCTATTTGCAGATTAAGCCAGCTGTACTAAGAGTACAAACAGCATCTTTTTTAAGGTTGTGGTTCTCAAGATGATGTCTAGTATCTTTTATGAATTAAGAACACAGTATCTTTTCATGTTAATTTTGTAATTATTGGGACAAATTACATATACTGCTACAAGTTCCAGAAATGCTAAATGCATCTGGCTTACTTCCCTTCTTGACTCTTGGCCACATTAGCAAGAAGTCCCTGGGCTGGGATTTCACATCCTTAACAGCTTCACTGTTAGTCTAAGTCCGTTCTTGGGAACTTAACTATGTGGCCAAAACTTATACATATTAATAGATGCTTTGAAGTTTCAGAACAACGTTTTAACTTGCCATTGAAAACCTTTTAAAAGGTCACTCTTGTGATGTTTATGTACATATGCTTCCAACACTGTGTTGTAAAACAATATTTTTCAAATCTATAGCATTTATTTGCGTAACTAACTTATTTATAAGTGAATAACCAATTCCAGTCAGTCATTAGCCTGAAAACCATTGGAAAATAAGTTCCCATTTTCAAGTCCCTCCTGTGGAAGATATAACACATGTTTGATGTATAAAGCTACTGCCAAATTTTTAGCTTTAGGATGGGCCCAGTGAAAACTCAAATCTGTTTCCTTCTCCTTATCGTAGCCTAGTACCGGTGAGCATAGTGGATGCAGGAATGAATTAATAGTAACCCGAATTTCCCAGGCATCAGCTGAAGTCATGGGTGAGGAGAGAGGAAGGATCAGCAGAGAAGTGAAGAGGACCAGAAAGCAGAGAAAGAGCCCTCTCCAGTTAGCTTGATTGAGCTGTGTGTTCCCCAGCACACACTGTGAGAGACTGGGCCATCTGGAAAGGAGCTGAACCTATGGAGGAGGAGTCCAGCCTGTCATCATCTTCCCTTAATATCTTCCTCCTCCCTCTCAATTTCCCTCTTCGCTTAAGTGTTCTTGGCCTTCATATATCATGTGCCACACGTACTTGCAACCCAAAAACACTACTCTCACTGTTGATTGATTAGAGCTTCTCTGGAGTAGTTGGTCCTTTTTGTAATTTGGAGGTTACTCAAGGATTATCCAGAATGGAAGACTGGAGCTATACCTTTTAAGCCAGGATTGATTATGTGTAGGTTGAATTGACCAGATAACATTCCATTGTCTTCCAACTCCTAAGTGTAATTAATCATCTTTGTTCTGTGGATATTTCCAACTCAGGGAAAATAAGGGAGTGTCTAAGCTTCATGGTCCTGTAGCTCAGTCCATGTCTCTAGACTAATGGTCACCTTGATATTATTTCTTATACTAGGGAGTGGTTGCTTTTCAGTGACATTTACTTCATTTTTATGTCTCTCAGATCCAGATAAAATTCTTGCTCATGATAGTTCATGTTGGTTATCTGGTGTTACCTTGTTCTGTCTTCTTGAGCCCAGATGTCTCCAAACCTCTCCTTTCTACATGATAGCACTGGAAATATTTTACGCCCTTCTGCCATGAAACCTTGTCAAGATAATATCCTTTCCAGATGGCTCATCATCCTATTTGTCTTCCATTTAAAAGTTTCTGATTGGTCACAATGACACCCAGAAATGGTTAGAAGCTATCTTATCTTTCCAGTCCATACTGCCCTAATCATGCCTAAATATTGAGTCATCAGAGACTCCCGTTTGGCTTCATTTGTGATTTACAGTGAGGTCATGGCGATTTATAATGAGTAGATGTTGGATTTGTATTGTTTTACATGTCAATGTCAATTCAGGTTTCTCCAAGTTACTTCAGGTCATAAACATCCATGCTAAAGGCTGAAAGTGATATTTTGCCAACTTTTTATTCTATACATGAAGAAAATGAGGGTCGGGTAGGGTTAGTGAATTTTCAAGACCTTCAGAGCTAGGAATGGGGCACCTAGGACAAAGGCCTACTGTCTTCGCTCCCATCGCATTGGTGTCTTCAGTACAGGACTTTCTTAGTCTTGTTACCTTGCCGTGTATTTGCTTTACCTATCAAAATCTCTTTTCAATCCCTTATTTTCCCTGGGTTTTAGATGTCAACATTTTTTTAAAAAAGATTATATATAAACAATCTTTCTGAAGTGTGATCGTGCTGCATGAGCTAAGACATAAGTAGGTGGAGGCTTGCTTTACAGAATATAACTTTGTCTGTAAAGCCCTGATTCTCCATTTTGTACCTCACGTCACAGTGGGCACACTTTGTGGGCCCTCACTTTATGCCAGATCATCCCCTTTTATTCAATTTGGGTTTAATGCATCATTTGAAAAACTAAATGTATTGTGTATTCACAGCCATCCAAACCAGTCCCAAGGTCAAGTGGATATAAAATTCTGCCAAGGACACAGATTGAAATGGGAAAGTTCCATGACAACTCTAGAAAAACAAAAAGTAATTTAGGTACCTCCCTCTTCCCCACACCATAAAAAAATGTCGCATCCCTTTTGTCCCACAGCAATAACGATGATGAGGACCTGACGCCGGAGCAGAAGGCAGAGCGCGAGAAGGAGCGGAGGATGGCCAACAATGCCCGTGAGCGCCTGCGGGTCCGAGACATCAACGAGGCTTTCAAGGAGCTTGGGCGCATGGTGCAGCTCCACCTCAAAAGTGACAAGCCCCAGACCAAGCTCCTGATCCTCCACCAGGCTGTGGCTGTCATCCTCAGCCTGGAGCAGCAAGTCCGAGGTCAGTGAGCTGAGAGCAGCACTCAGCCTCGAGCAGCAGCAGACAGCCGAGCCTTAGCACCCTCAGAATAATGCAACCATGTCCAAATCCTTAAGCAGCAGTCCCTTGTCTGATAACTAAGTTATAGGGTTCTCTTATACCTAGCGTTTCGTTCGTATTGTCAGTAATCAGAGCTTAGTTTCCTTGCTTCACCAACATTTTTTAAACTGTAAAATGGTACAAATTCTCTGTGCAGTTCAGCTTTTCCTGGTGACCAACCAAGTGAATCACCGTCGTGCACATTTCCTAACTGTAACCAAAGCTGAGTCCGGGGGTGGGAGAAGCAGAAGAGGAGGGGAGAGCAAACCTTTACCAGAAACCTCAGCATTAACAAAGCGCCCGTGCTCTCATCTTCCACAGAAAGAAATCTGAATCCAAAAGCAGCCTGTCTAAAAAGAAGGGAGGAAGAGAAGGTGTCCTCGGAGCCTCCCCCGCTTTCCTTGGCTGGCCCACACCCCGGAATGGGAGACACATCAAATCACATGGGACAGATGTGAAAGGGCAAGTCCGCTTTCCACCATTTCGGAGCTCATCACGCAACCCTCTCACCTGCACCACAGCCAGGAAGCTGGCTTTGACCCAGTGAACAGATATTTTTCTTTCTTGGAAAAAGAGGGTTTTTGTTTTGGGTTTTTTTGGTACAGGGGATCGAACTCAGGACCTTGTGCCTGCGAGGCAGGTGGCAACACCACTGAGCTAAATCTCCCACCCCATAATGTTTTCTTTATTTTTAAATTTTTTTTTGTATCAGGGATCGAACTCAGGACCTTGCACTTGCGAGGCAGGCAGTGGCACCACTGAGCTAAATCCCCAGACCTACAGGGTTTTTTTTTTTAAGCACTTCCTCTTCATCGAAGATACTAATTAATTCTCTCCTCTTTTTCTTTTCTCAGGTCCAAGTTGCCACATTGCTTCATTAAAACAAGAGACCACTTCCTTAACAGCTGTATTATCTTAAACCCACATAAACACTTCTCCTTAACCCCTTTTTTGTAATATAAGACAAGTCTGAGTAGTTATGAATCGCAGACGCAAGAGGTTTCAGCATTCCCAATTATCAAAAAACAGAAAAACAAACAAAAAAAAAGAAAGAAAAAAGTGCAACTTGAGGGACGACTTTCTTTAACATATCATTCAGAATGTGCAAAGCAGTATGTACAGGCTGAGACGCAGCCCAGAGACTGAATGGCAATCTTTCCACACTGTGGAACAATGCATTTGTGCCTAAACTTCTTTTGGAAAAAAAATATAATTAATTTGTAAGTCTGAAAAAATATTTAATTTAAAAAAATTGTAAACTTGCAATAATGAAAAAGTGTACTTCTGAAGAAAACTACATGAACGTTTTTGTTGGTATTCAAGTCAGCTAGTGTTTATAATTACTGGATATTGAATGGGGAAGCTCGGCTGCCCTACTAACAAAACCAGCAAACGTCCTGATGACAACGAAGTGATGACATTAGCCATTCCTTAGGGTAGGAGGAACAGATGGATCTTATAGACCTATGACAAATATATATATAAATATATATATAAATATATAT
>NW_004624792.1:589973-686259 GCF_000247695.1 Heterocephalus glaber | reverse complement strand
TTTAAAAGAAAGATTTTACTGTAAATATGAATTTTTTCTTTTTTTTTTCTTCTCTCTTTTCGGTCTTGTTTTTTGTTTCTGTTGTTTTTTGGGATTTTTTTTTTTTTGGTCTTATTTCTGTCCCCCTCCCTGGTTTGTTATCATAACCTGTAGTGCCAACTCTGCTTCCGGAGGGGCAGTGCAGGATGAAATGCTGACCCTGAAGTTGCTTCTCATTCATAAATAAGTAGAAAATTGTTTCTCCAGTCTTTTGGGAACACAGGACTTAAAAGTCACATCATGTGTAGATATTACAAGCAGCATTACCAAGACACGGCAACAAGAGTTTGTCTGACTTGTAATGTTGCATTTGTGACCCTATTCTGGGATTTTCAGAGGTACAAGGTTAGAATGCTACAATGTTACCACTGTGCCTTCCAATGTTTATATCATCGGAAACATAACATAATCAAAGTGGCTGTGATTTAACAAAACGATTAAAGTGTTACCTACCTGTGTAGCCGAAGTAGTGTGCAGTGAGGCGTTTCTGAATACATGGTCAGATTTTTGGAAAAAAACAAAAAACAAAAAACAAATGAAGTTCAAAAACTGTCAAATGAGAAAATTGCAAGTAGTGTGACAGAGCTGATTGATTTTGTTGCTTTCTTAATTTTTTTTTCAAAATGGGTTTACTAAAAAGTAGATGACTTAACCTGCCTCCTCCTTCATCTGAAAAATGCCAATATTCAGTCATCATGCAGCATTATAACAAGCCTTATAAGTCCTAAAGCATTAAGTTGCACTTTTTTGAGGAGGGGTAGTGCAGTATTTCTCTGGCCAGTATGAATGAAGTTGATACTTACCATATTTGATAGAAACATAGATCAAGCTATGGCACAGCAACTCATCAGATAGCTAGCTTTGACGTCTGGGCACAATTGAACCAGTTTCCATCATAAATCTTTATAATGATTGACTTTGGTGTATAGTGCAGTAAACAAATAGTGCTCCTAGTTAAGTATTTGTCAGCATCCTTTTGTCTCTAACTTGTTTCTATTTTTACAGCCACACAATCTTGGCATGTATTAAGAAAAAGCAATCCCTATTCAAGTAGTTTTTCCACCTATCAGCACTGAGTAAATGCCATAAATCCATCAAAATGGTCTAAATGTTCCATCTGTTCTCCTGTTTTGCCAGTTATATAGTAATGAAATACATTTGTAAATTTTATGCAACAAATGGCAAACGTATCATTATTTTGAAATTGTGTATGTAAAAGTTATATTTTTACATGTAGGCTCTTGTTATTATGTGTTTTAATACGTTGTATCAGTTTTCGTTTTTCTAAACTGTGTGGTTTAAAAGAAGTCTCATTTAAATGAAATAGTGAGCTACAAGAATCTGAATTTTATGTTCATTTCTGAAAATGTAAGAACAAATAAGATAGTTACCACGTGGTCATCTTTTACAAACCCATGAACATTTTGATTAGCTGTGTGTGTGTGTGTGTGTGTGTGTGTTGAAAACTGTAAATATGTTCAGTAGCGATAAAACTAAAATAATTTGATTTGTTAATAAGTTCCTAAAATGTGGAGGTGGATTAAAACCTTAGGAGAAGAGCAGAAATCAAACTTCATGAAAAGTTATTTGGGGGGTTTCCTGTGAAATGTATGAACAAAGGGGCTCAAAGAAGGGCATGAAAGACAATAATGTATACTCTCCCCTCCTCCCTGAATAATGGAAACCATGTGTACTTCTTCCCTCAGTATGTTAAAGATTTCCTTTTAGTGGTACATTCTGCACTCATCTTGTATTGTCTACCAAGGCGGGTATCCCTAGGAACAATATTATATAGGAAGCAGGTATACTCTGATCACATTCAGGATAAGTGTACAGAAGAAAGTATGGTGTTTACTCTTTAGGGAACTGGAAACACTCCCTGCATTGATGTACATTTTAAGAATGGCACTTTTGATACATGTTATCAGAAAGGTGCTTAATAGAGCTGAATTAAAGTTTTCAAACCTGTAAACAAAGCAAAAAATGAAATTGTAGTCATTTGATTATTTTTTAAATTGGTGCTTTATATTTTGTTCTCACTCAAACAGAGTAAAAGCTGCAATTTCTTGTTCACCAGCTTTGATGTATTCATTACTCAGTAATGTAATACCTCTATTGTTGAAATCCCTTTGGACATAAGCGAAAAACTTCCTAATGGCCACCAGAATCTGCTCACTGCTTTTTTGCTTGGTGGGGAAACATAATCTGCGCCTATCTGTATTAATTGGGTTGTATCCCCAGTTTAAAAAAGAGAAGAAGAAGAAGAAGAAGAAGAAGAAGAAAGGGAATGTGGCCTTTTAGTGTGTTTTTTGTCGTTTTGTTATTTTCAAACCCAGGTAAGATATTGGTATCCTGCACTGGATTTTTGAATTAAATTTAGCAGAAGACAGGATTGAAGTGCTATACAGAAGTTTCACAAGGGTCCATGCTATACTACATATATAGATGATGATACTTAGGCTGGGGATCGGTATAAGAAACTTGGACTTTGAAAGCAACATGGAATAGTTGATCCACCTCCACATTCAAGTAATTTATGAATATGCAGAATAGGGATCTGTTCATCTAGAAATTTTTACCATTTGTCTTCTGTGTAGCTGCAAGGAACACTAATGTTTATACAACTGTCAGTCCACCCAGTGGTGCAACTGGTTCTGATTCAGTCTTCCGATTCCTTTTTTGTTCTTCACTTTTTCCTATTCCTTGAATTTTTTAAATTCATAATCTTTATTTTGTTGAGGGGTTGGGGAGTGGGGAGGGAGTTGAACTGAGACTGGGGGTTAAGAGGATTTTCGTCTTTGCATCCAACAGGTAGAATATGATCTGTGTCCAAAAGTGAACTTGAGTCAGGAACGAAACCATTTCAGCATAAACGAGCACAAAAATTTAGTCTGCTGGCTGACTGGAAGCAAAAAAGTCAAGATGGAATATGATGAATTCCAACACAATGGGGCACCAAGGCCTTTTGGGCCTGTCTTTTTATTTTGCTTTGGTTTTGTTTGTTTTTCTTTAGAGACACGCTCTTTCTCATGGGACTTGAAGTGGACTCATCTTTGTGCAGTGCTGGTTTTGCCATACTCATTTCAAGTATTATAGACATATGTAATGGTGAAAATATATGAACTGTGGCCTTTTTCATTCTTGTTACTTGTGATGCAATTAAGTGAAGATAAGAAAAAAAAAAAGCAGAGATTTACCATGTATCAGTGCCTGGCTTTTTGTTATAAAGCTTTGTTTGTCTAGTGCTCTTTTTGCTATAAAATAGACTGTAGTACACCCTAGTAGGAAAAAAAACCCTAAATTTAAAAATAAAAAATATATTTGGCTTATTTTTCGCAGGAGCAATCCTTTTATACCATGAATATTACAAAAAATTGTCAGATTCTGAATATTTCTTCTTTGTAGATTTTTGGAATCATTATGAGTAAAAGTTTGTTACTTTATTTTACTATTTAAAAGATGTTATTTTACCATGTGTTACCAAGATGAAACTGTATGGTAGCTTTTTTGTTTGTTTTGTTTTTGTTTTTGTTTTTTAGTTGTAGGTCGCAGCGGGGAAATTTTTTGCGACTGTACACATAGCTGCAGCATTAAAAACTAAAAAAAAATTGTTAAAAAAAGAAAAAAAGGGAAAACATTTCAAAAAAAGATAAACAGTTACACCTTGTTTTCAATGTGTGGCTGAGTGCCTCGATTTTTTCATGTTTTTGGTGTATTTCTGATTTGTAGAAGTGTCCAAACAGGTTGTGTGCTGGAGTTCCTTCAAGACAAAAACAAACCCAGCTTGGTCTAGGCCATTACCTGTTTCCATCTGTAGTTATTCGATGAAGTCATGTACATGACCGTTCTGTAGCAATAAATGTGCCATTTTTATAAACTGTTTCTGACACTTGTTTCATTTCATTTTGCATTGTCCATATAGCTATGATTCTCTTCTGTTAAGATGGCATTATAGTTCATTTTCTAAGTGTTGGAGGTATTGGCAGCTTAACAGACAAAACATACAAAAATAAAAAAAATTAAATTACAAAAGCAAATTGAAAAGCAAAGCACATGGTTGATCAAGGAAGAGATGCCCTTAATGAAAATGGAACGGGATGCATGCAAAACAAAAGAGAAAACTGTCTAGAGGATTAACTAATTGAAGGAATATAATTAATATGCATGTAACACTGACGCTATGCATTTGAAGAGATCTGAACTGCACCAATGTCTTCAGTTGTGCTGCAGGTTGCTGAGTCATGTCAGCCTTAACCTTTGGATCAGTTAGTCGACTGTTTGGCAGAACATTCTCAGCTAGATCTTTTCAGTCAAAAGATTTATTTTGTATCACTGTTAAAAGCTGAATATTGTTAACCACGACATTACACTGTATTTATACGTTCTCAAACTATACCCACCCCACCAACTTCTGGTTGACTGTTGACTATATTAATCAAGATGTAAACAACCAGATTTTTCCCCCTAACTTGTACAAACTTACTTGTGTCACCTACTATGGGGGGGAAGAAATGTACAGATTAAAATTATTCAGTGTTATGTACTGTAAGTTCATATTTTTGTAGAATGCACCTCAATCTGCTTTACAAAACTTGGAGACTGTTTCAACATTGCACTGTAGAGATGTAAAGTGATGTTTGCAATGTAAAAGAAAGCCGCGTAGAAGAGCATTTCGTGACACGATGTTCTAACCGAGTGCGTGGTATTTTGGGATGTCTCCGATAATTGCTCTTGTATTCTTTCTAATGGGATTTAGTGACTAGTTTAATCTGAAGGAAAATGTTATAACACCATTTGGTTCACATGTGAAGTGCCCTCCATAGCCAAATGTTGAGTTTTTTTTTTCTTTTTGGTTGGATTGTTTGCAGATACTTAAATTTTATGAAATTTCCAAAGATTTTGGTTGATAACCCTTTGACCTTCTAAATGATTTGAGATGTTCTTATGTTCTTATTGTGTGTTTTAAATATATATAAAAGAGCCACAAGCATTTAGTCTTTTAGTATTATATTTGATCATAAACTATTACTAAAAGGGGAAATGAGCCTGGGTACTCCTTCAGTGTCTCTTACGTAACTATTAAACATTGTTTTATTTAAAAGGACAACATGGAAAGGTACATTAAAGTTAGGCTTTAGTTCATTTTCAAAGAGAACTTAAATTGCTGGAGAAATTAAAATATTATCCAAAAGTTAAGATCCTGATGCTGTTAGAAGTAAGGGAAGAGAATCCACAGAAGTTAAAATAAGGGGTCGTTTGCACTCACATAATTGGATCCATTCATGTAAAACCAAGTGAAATTTGTATTCTAGACTTCACTTTTAGGCCACCTCTTAATAGCTATAGAAGTGATCCTTTCTAAGGGAGAAATTGGAAGTAACTACTATGCTACTTATATTCACGTCACCCCAGTATCAGCTGTTTACATTGAACCTGGGGCCCCTCATCCTCTGCCAGCCAGAAGTTCTCCTGGCCAGGAAGTCTGCTCCTGCCTCAAGTTAGTTACAGGTCCACCTTCTTGATAGTCACAGCCTGAGCTATAAAGAAGCATGGCCAGTTTTAAAGGGACTAGGAGAGTGAGAGGAGCCCGAGTCACCTTTGTCTTCATGAAAGATCATTAAATGTGGAAGGTTTGGTAGACAAATGTCGTCATGTAAAATCCCCACATCTTCAGAAATAGAAAGGTCAGTGTCACCAGTTAGAAGCATGTGTGCCCTGGGCACAGCCCCGGGTAGTTGCTAAATGCCTGAGGTTGACAAGCCAAATCAGGGAGCCAGCCTATATCCTCCAGGTATTTGTTGGAAATGCTAGATTAGAATGATGAATCTATACACGAATGTAACAGGTATCCTATGGAAAGGTACCTGTCTAAAGCAGTGTTTCATACTGTTTTTGAGTTGACAATTTGAAGATGAATGAAACCACACCACAGAAGAAAGCACTTATATATGAATTACCACATTCAGCTTATAAAGATTTGATGAATCTATAGAGTCTAGGTACAGACCCTTGCTCATGGCCCCCAGGTTTCGGAAAACCTGGTATGAAGTAACTGAAACTTAAAAAAGGAATCACACCAATCTCACTGACCTTGGCTGAGGTGGCTGAGCCTAACTAAAACTCGACTAATGTCTGGCTTTTCTCAGTAAAAGAAAGACCCTTTGTGTAACAGAAAACAATACAGTCCTCATTCACATCTGTTACCCTATATTTAGAAGTCAAATAGCTTTGGTGTTGGCATGAACATTTTCTAGGAGGAAGCAGAAACTTGCCAAGTGCAAAAGTGAAAATGATCCTACAGAATCAGGCCAGCCGGCTGGAGAGTTTTGACCATAACCAGCTCGTGGGTGAGAAACTTTTTTATTCTTAAGGGAAAATGACAGAATTTTGCAAAATAGGGAAACTTGGGTTTTGTGAGGAATTATCTGACTGTATATCTGTGTGTGTGTGAGGCTGGGCGAGGCTATCCCCATGATGGAGAGAGGAAGTAAGTGACATGCTCAAGTCCTGGAACTTGAACCAGAAGCCACTGCCCTGACTTTGGGTCCTGTGGTGACTGTTCTGTCCCATATCCCAAGAGGGCAGTCTGGCTCTCCACCTTAACAGGATGCCTCTGCACCAACTGCACACAGGTTCATTTTTTGTGTTGCTTTTATCTTTTCATCCATAAATCTTTTTATGGATTTTTGTGCAGGAAAGTTGCTAACCTCCTGTGGTTCTTATTTTCTACTTGATTCTCCAGATTGTTGGGATAACTAGATATGAAAATATTCGTGCAACAAAAAGTGCTACCAAAGTCAGATTTTCACCCTGGTCCACTTTTTGTTGTGGGGATTGAACCCATGGCCTTCACACTGAAAGATATTCCTAGCCCCTCCCCACCCCCTTTATTTTTATTTTGACAGTGGTGCTAGTGTGCAGCCTGGCCTCAAATTTGTGATCCTCTTGACTCAGTTTCTTAGAGTGCTGGGATTACAGGCATTTACCACCATACCTAGCATGGCCCACTTTTTAAAAAATAAACCTTTTGGGGAATAATTTTTCATTTATAGAACAGTTGCAAAGATAATACATAGCATTCTCACCCATCTTCCCCTAATGGCAAAATGTTACATAACCATGGTACATTTGTCAAAACTAAGACGTTAAAATTGGTGCTTTATGTGAATTTCATGAGGAACCCACATTGCTATAGTCTTACTATCCCAGCATCCCACCTTGCTGTAGTCCAGTCCATTTAGATCTGAAGTGCTAACAGGCAGTGTAGCTGGAGCCCACTCAGGGTCATTAAGTCACATCTACCCATGGCTCAACCAAATTTTATAGTTTAAAAAAAAAAACGTTAAAATTCCTTCCTGTCATTGCTGTCTGTCAAAACTCCATCTCTCTTTAATGAAAGGCATTGAAGCAATAGGGAGAAGACAGGAACAGAAAGGCAGGCCAGAGACCTACAGCACCCATGAACTGAACAGTGCATCACATCATTCATCAGTGAATTTGATACTGAGGGCTGAATAGGTCAAAAGCACTGGGGGAATTAAAAAAGGCAACGGTTCTTATCAGTAAGGAGGCCAATAACAAAAATTGCCACTATATGACAAGCAATAAATGGGCATCCAGCAGGAGCAAACTATGCTGGAAAGTGCTGGAGAGAAGCACTGAGGTGGGATCCAGAGCAGACAAGTCTTCTGTAAACGTGGCCTTTGGGGTGTGTGGCACATTTTGACAGGCAGAGCAGATCATGGATTTAAAGCAGTGGCAAGACTTTCTGCGCTATAAGGACTATGCTTTATGGGGACACATGGTAGCTTACATCACAACGCCACTGTTCACCTATCTTTCATCTATTTTTATCCATTTCACCTATTTTCATCACCTCTCTATCGCCCAGGCAACAACACCTGGAAACCCTTATTGTGGTCTACAGAATTATTCAGGGTTCTGGTGTCCTAAGGCTCATGGATAAGGAAGAATGAAATCCTTCATTTGGATCTAAAGGAGAATCTAGGCTAAATAACACATTTTACACAGATGGCCAATGTGGCCCTGAGAATTCAAAGCATAAGGGATCTCTGAAGGGAACCTTGGGTCCCTGACTCCCTACCAAAGACCCCTATGTAGAACACTATTGTGTCAATAACACTGTGCTTCCCAGAAGCCCCCAACCCAAGGGCACATCCAAACAACTAAAACAGCAAATATCCTACAAGTAATGGGGACCATATAGGCTGGGACATAGCTGGACAATAGGAAGAATGCTAGGGGATAACCAGTGAGGGTGGAGAGATTTGATGCAGGAAGCTACACAGTGAGAAGTGGCAGGGGTAGTTGTTAGGCCACTGAGTGTAGAGAGCATTCTAGATGATGGGAAGTATGATGCTCCCAGTGAGACATGTCTCAGGAGTGGATACACAAAAGTGAACAAAGGATGCGTGAGTGAAAAGATTCAGTAGTGTGAGACAATACTGTCATTATTGTTTTATTAATCTTTACCAAGCTTTGCTCCAAAAGGCATTTAAATTCACATTGACAGTCATTAATAGCAATAAGGATAAGCTTATGCAGAGTATAGTATCATGTACCACATTAAGTGTATGCTACTGGACAGGCTGCCTAACTTACCCACTGCTCTCATCTAAGAAATGAGACTACTAATATGTACATCCGGGAGTAAATATTACATCACATGGCATTGGTCATCCAGTGTTGGCACATGGGAAAGGCAAATGCACTGCAAAGATCTTGCATGGCAGGGGACTCTGTATACGGGCCCACATCACAGGACTGCAGCCTTGGCCTCTATGGACAGACAACTCTCACCGCTTGCCCCAGGTCTTCCATCGTGGGCAACAAGAGTCATCTGGATCATGCCGGTCATCATCCTGGAAATTACCATCATTTCCCGTTGTCTCTTGCATTTAACAAAACTCCCACCTACCTAGGGTTAGAAAAGCCTGGAGATGGAAGGAGCTATCATAACGAACTATCCAAGTGGCGTCTAACCTCAAGCAAGCTCTATTTTCACAATGACAGCATTTACACAAACATTATTTCCTTAAGCCACAATGCAAATCTAGGAAATCAGTGATATCATTCACACTGTAGAATGAGAACAAGCGAGGCCCTGAGGGCTAAGGTCAGGGCAGGTGACCAGAGGTGAATACTCAGAGCCGGATGGGGCCAACAGATGTTGTACAATCCAATGCTGTGGACTTGTCTGGAGTTCAGAGGATGGATTCACTGGCTCCAATTAAACATGTCTAAATCCCTCCCTCATTTGGAAAATGGCTCACTTTGTGAGATTGCAGGCCTGCACCACACTGCCTAATGATGTTCCTCTTCTGCATTACAGCTCCTGCAGGCTTCCTTCCAGCCAGACAGTCCAGCACCCCAATAGCCTGCCACTCTCTGGGCCTTCGCTCTTGCCAGCATTCCTTCTCTTCCTCTTTAATTCAAACACATCTTTTCCATTGTCTGGCTCCTGCCTGAGATCATCCCATGAGGTTAAAAAAAGAACAGGACAATAACATCTGGAGATGATAGATCATGTAGCAAAACCACTGTGTTTGGTACCAGAAAGAAAGCAAACTTTTACCAAAAGAAGCTTAAAATATGAAGAGAAGTAAAATATGCAAACAAGTATAAATGAAAAGAAAAAGAATTAGATTTGTGAGCACTTCCTTGAGACATTATCATTGATTTCACTGCATCCTGTAACGAGGCAGATCAAATTGTTATTCATTCCTTAAATGCATCACAAATATATATATATATATATCACTTAACTAAATCATAAAAAACTAACATTTTCTCTTCCAAACTTGAATTGTATATTATTTTATTTAATCCACATAGTTCTATTAACTGGGTATATCATCATCCCCATATCACAGGTGATAAAAATTGAGGCTTAGAAGTATTGTTAGGTGAGCAGTTGACAGGAGTAAGATTGCAATCCAAGATATCTGACCCTTGATTCTGAAATTTGTGAAAATGGTCCCAAAATTTTGCTGTGACATGATGCTAGAATTAACAAGCAGTTTATTTTCACAACTCAATGCAATTAATGGAAAAAAATAAGGCCTAAAGAAATTAAATCAAATTTCCAAGGAAATGCTTCCAGTGAGTGACAAAGATGAGAGTTAAGAGTGGAACTATTGACACTGAATTCTCCATGCACCACCACAGACCACACTGTCTTTCCAAAGGGAAGAATGAAGCAAAGTAAAATGCAAGAAGAGCACAGACATCACAGGCCCTGGCCCAAGTTCGGAAACACAGTACCATGGAGAAAAGATGGTGAGGAGTTAATCCTCTGATGCAGTCAGCACACAGAAACCAGCTAATAAAGACACATTCATGTTCCCCTCTGCCAGCACTTAAAGCAATATGGAAGCTCCTTTTTGTGAACTGCCTGAGGCCACATAGCTAATGACCCAGCCTGGAGGAAAAGCAGGTCTCCACTCAATTTGCCCGGGAACTTTCCAAGAGAAGTATTTGATTAGGTGCACCATTGCCATTATCCTATTTCACAAGGTCAGCACAGCCCATAACTAGACAGATCAGGTAGTTATTTATTCCTCAAACCTCTGCTGAGTAAGTTGGTGCCTGTACAGCCATGATCAAGGTCTAACCCTGGGTTAAGAAGCTGACAGTTCTGAGAGGGGTTGGTGCCCAGTGAGAGGGACACAGCCTTAGGGGAAGGAAGAGGGAAGGAGAAGGATGTAGTCTTGGTGGAAGGGTGGGTGGGGGAGGAGCTGGTGGGAAAGGAGTGCACATGCTCTGGTGAAGATGTTCCCAGAGTGCCTTGAACCAGCAGATCAGCAGCATCAGTGGGTAAACAGTGGGGAAATAGCAGAGATAGAGAAATATCACACTGAAAACACCAGGTGAGATTCTAATTAACCTTAAGGAAGGAAATAAAATTCCCACAAAGGAAAAATGAAGAAAAATCAAAGGTGTGATGTGGCACAAAGTTGTGATGTTCCATTCTTGGAACACCCTGGAATTCCAGATGACTTAAGAGTAGGAAGCAAAGTGTAGATAGAGGGCAGGGAGCTTGATTCTAGTCAGTCTGGATCATTCTGTGGACAGTGGGGAGCCCCAAGGACTTTAAGCAGAGCAGTGATGTGATCAGATTGGCACAGTGGAAGTTCCCTCTCCCCCACAGGTTCTTCTGTAAGAAGGCCTCCTGGTGGGACGCTGACATCATCAAGGTGAGAGATAAGAGTTGACTCAGATTCAGTCTGTCCTGGTCTCCAGCTGCTCTTGCTCTGACCTGTGGACTGGTACCTGGGGTTCAATAGTCTTAACAGACAATGGCTTAAGCACTTGGCCTGAGAATGCTCCAGGGGAACCAGATATAAATGATGAGTTCACTGAACTGGTTCTTGGTTTTCTGGAATGGGTTCTCTGATTTGATTAGATTTAAAGGTACTGAGGGGGTTGGTTCCAATGGCAAGGCCACTGAGAGTCAATGGCATTCATGGCAAAACAGTTATTCAAACTATCCCTTGTAGATGCCTATAACTTAAGTACAAGGCTCTGAGTGACTAAATATTTACTAATAGAAAACATTTTAGGTCAAAATCATAAATATAATGTGGTTGGTTATTTCTAATTGTGCTAAGGAATTTGGGGAAAAGAAAATGATCAACTCAGGGCTTTAAATTCCCAGCTCAATGTATGCATAAAGGATCTGAAAACTGTCTCTGCCTCGCCCTAAAAGAATTCTTTTCTTCAACAGCCTTAGGATTTCCTTTGAAAAACAAAAGTATAATCCTACATGTAACTGAATTGCAAAGCAAACTGAATTTCCCAACTTCCAGGAAGGATGTCTTTTGTTAGAGTTGGGGCTAATGGGATGGGGACATTCCAATAAAGTTAGAGGTACACGGGATTCCTAAATTCTGCCAAGCCTTCCTTGGCAGTAGAAGCAGTGCTTCCACTCCTGCCTGAAGACCTGATTCTAGCCTAACCAAGGAAATTGTCTTGCTGGTCCTTAGAACCTACTCCACCATCCTTTGTGCTTCTACATGTGTAAGCAGACTCAAGCCCCAGTGAACCCGAAAGCGTGAGGTACGTGACCCATGAAAAGGTGTAATAGACATCAGAAGAATTGAATGCTTTTGCCAAATTCTATTGATGGAAATCTGGGAATGTTCAGGAATGAATCTTAAGGAAATGGAATCAAGGAAGAAGAAATATGTTATTGGGTCAAGCCAAATTAATTTCTATAAGTTCACCAAGCAGAGAATCCAAATTGAGTGATTTTAGCTTACAGAGCTTGAAATGGTTCTAAGAATTTGCTTGGTTATTTGACTAAAATGTGGACCCAAATTTGGTATCTACTAAATGAAATTAAAGTATTAGATTTTCTTGGTATCTAGCAGAGGAAGGTGTCCTAGATTTAGGAAAATCGGTGTGCTGCAGTCGCTTGCTTGTGACATTCTTTTTACTCGCAGAGTCCAGAAAACATGATCTTCAATACAGAGTTGGGAAGTACATTCCTGGGAGAAGCCCCCCGCCCCGCCCCCGCAACAAGAACATGAAATTATTTTTTCTCACGGAGTCTAGAAAACATGACCTTCAATACAGTGTTGGGAAGGACATTCCTGGGAGAAGCCCCCCCATCCCCAACACAGTGGGGGTAACACAATCGAGGAATGAGAGAGGCCAAAAAGAAGCATGTAATCACCAAAGGCAAGGTAGTGCAGCATAGTGAACAGGGAGTCAAAGCAATAACCAAAAGTCTGACTCACAGGGAAGCATGGCCTTGGCTGATTGGTTATCATGTTCCTAGAAGAGAAATCAATAGCAAGTCTGATAGATTCTTGCTGGATATGCACAAGTGGAAATGTTCTATGTCCAATGAAAGCCTGAGTTGAATGACTGAAACAGTCACAGTTACTGAATCAGTTTCCAGATTTGAACAATTCGTAGACCCAGAGCCTTTTGAATGAAGGGCATGAAGGACAGGACACACTGCCAAAATTTATTCTATTAATCTTGCTTGTAGACCTCCTCCAAAGAATGTGTGTCCATTTAACAGGGTGAACAGGCATTGAGGAAGGAGAATAATCGGACTTTTCCAGGGTTACTAGACTCTGACTCTGAACTATTACTAATTCCTAGAAACTCAAAATAATGTTGTGAAAAAACACTCTGAAATCTTGGAAAATGCATATTTTCTGACAGCTTTCCAATATTTAAAGGCTTTGCTGATTAATTCAGGGATATTATGAATCAATGTTTTATAATAAAATAGTTTTATTAATTATTAAATATTAAAAATTGTGTTTAACATAATGATATGTGTCAATATTTGGATGATTGTGTAAGCTCAGCAAACCAGTATTTCACATGTGGGTATGTAGGGATATGTAGCATTATCCCTGTATGAGTAAAAGCTCTGATCAAAGTACATGATGAATCAGTGAATTTTAATGCAATAGACCACAAAGTTCATTGATACCATTTTAGATTTCACATAGCAATGAATGTTTAAGCAATTACCACTTGTCAAATTTCAGTGTAGTATTGAGAAAGAATATTCACAGTCATGGGTCAAGGCTCTTAAGTACTCCTCTTCCCTTCTTAGCTATATACATATTTGTGTGAGGCTCAGTCTCCTTCACATTTTCAACCAAACAAACATACTACAATAGATTGAAGCAGACACGAGAGTACATCTGCTTTCTACTAAGAAAGACATTAGAGAGATTTATGAAAGTAAAGTAATACCACTCTATTGATTGTTTTGGATCGTGTTATTTTTCTTTTAAAAATTGTCTCATTTTAAAGATGTAAAGGTTTGTTGTTATATTTTAAATGAGTAATCAAGTTTAAAAAATTTCTGACTGTTAATTTGTAATATAGTAGATGTTAAAGGTTACAGTTCACAAAAATGAAAGCTCTTTGGGCCTCTCAGTAGTCTTTTAAAGTGTACGAGGATTCTCCTGCTGTCATGCTCCTAGGTGAGCAGCACTCAGCAAGTATATAAAATAGCCAAAGACAGCCAATGACAGGCTTGGGTAACACTTGATTTTAAGGGATGCTCTTTTTTTGTGATCCAAATATCCCTTAGTTATCTTAGGATACCATGACAAAATACCACAGATTGGCTGCCGAAACAACAGCAATGCATTTTTTTGCAGTCCTGTGAGGCTGGAAGTCCAAGTTCAGGGTGTCATCAGGAATGGTTTCTAGTGATGTCCCTCTTCCCAGATTGCAAATGGCCACACCTGACTGTGGCCTCACCTGGCCTTTCTTCTTCATGTACAGGAAAAAAGAGATCACTCCTCTGGTGTCTGCTCCTCTTTTTATGAAGACCATCAGACTTCTACTTTGGTTTAGATGTTGAATGTCCCTTAAATGTTCATGTGCAAAGGTTTAGTCCCCAGGGTGATGGTTTTGGGAGGTGCTGTGGGCCTTTAAGAGATGGGTCTTTCTTAGAAGGCATGTCCTCAAAGGGAACTGTGGAACCTAAGCTCTGCACACTTTCCTTTGCTTCCTGGCTTGAGATATGATCTTGCTCTGACACGCATCACCACCGTGATGGTCCATCCTCACTGAAGCCCCAAACCGATGGCTCACCTTACCTTGCACTTGAACCTTCAGAACTAAGCCAAAATAAACCTCCTTTTATGTTATAAGTACCCTGTGTTAGCACTATTTCATTCCTTCTTTCCTTTGTTGCATGCATGTGTGTGTATGTGAGTGTGTGTGTGTGCGCACGCGCGTATGTGTGTGTGGTACTGGGGACAGAACTCCAGGGTGCTCTACCACTGAACTACATCCCCGACCCATCATTTTTTTATTTTTTATTTTGAGACAAGTTATTATAAATAAGCCTCAGCTGGGCTCCTTTGCCCTCTGTTCAGTGAGGATATCACAAGAAGATGCCATCTTTGAAATAGAGAACAAGCCCTCATGAGACACTGAATCTGCTGGAGGCTTGACCTTGAACCTCCTGGTCCCTAGAACTGTTTCTAAGTTACCCAATCTAAGTTATTTGGTTATAGCCATCCAAATAGATGAAGACACCACTGGCTGGTGTTTTATCTTTTCATAAATCTCTGTCTCTGCCACAGGATTGGCCATCATTGCCACCAAGCCCTGAAATGCTTTAGATTTTGAGAATTTCCACTAATGAGCATTCGAGTGCTTTCTGGATGGCTGCTTTGTAGGTGTAATTCTGACTTCTAGCATGGGCCAAGCTTCTGTTGTATTCTCAGGGAGAAACGTATACTGTCCAGATATAGGGATTAAGATGCTCCTGACTGCAAATTTCTAAACATCAAATTAGGAACAATAATATTCTCTATCTGATGATATGTTACAATGGATACCTGCATCAGCATTCCAACAGAAAACAACTGAACATCAAGATAAATATATATTTTAAAAACTCAAACACACTAATGAGCTCAAAAGAAAGTAAGAAATTCTGGACCAAAATGCTACATGAAGGTGTGATCAGAATAAGAAGCCATTTCACACTCACCATATTTACAAAGACTAAAAATATGATGATGAGACATGCTGGTTAGAACATGAATGACAGAAATTTTAACACTGCATCAATATCACACTGTTACAGGTTGTGTCTAGAAGTCTCCCAAAGCCTCCTGTGGTCATAGGTAGGGCTTTTCAGAGGAGGCTGGATCTAGGGTGTGTGATACTGGGATCGAGGACATGACGTTGAGACTGATTCATGGTACGATGCTAGGATTAAGGATGTGATGAATTAGAAGAGACAGCACGAGGACTGGTGTTGTTGCTTGTTGCTTTTTGACTTGTGCCTGCCTGCTCTATGATGCCCCTCTGCCATGCCACCCTGCCTTGGAGCCAGCTGATTATAGAATGAAACCTCTGCAAACTGTGAACCAAAAATAAACCTTTTCTCCTTTAACTTTGGTTGTTGGGTATTCTATTTCAGCAACAAGAAAAGTGACTAAGACACACACTCTGGAAAACAATGTGCTGTCACCCATAGTGTAAGTTAATATATGAGCCAGACTTTTGATCACTAGGTATGTGCTGTATATATGTGCTGTGCTTATGCATGTTGGGAGACATAATCAGGAAAGGCCACAGCCATACCAAAGAGCCCAATGCAGGAAAATGGATGCACCTTGAGGCCATAATACTGAGTGAAATAAATCAAATACACAAGCTGAAATATCACTCTTATATGAGAAACTCAAAATATAAATAAAGAACAAAATCAAAGATAGATGATCGGTAGTAGGGAGATAGATCTTTTGCAAATGGGTGGGAGACATAGAGGAAGGGGTAGGGGTAGGAGGAGGGAGACAAGAAAAAAGAATTAAGATGTGTAATATACATGTTCCAATCTCCATGAGAAATGCAAGCATTATATACTGCAAACATGTTCTAATAAAAGTAGAAATTTTAAAAAATTATCCAAATCTGAAATGTTCTAAAAGCCAATCAACCGTAAAATTCATAATAAATTATATGATAAAAATAGGGCAGGGGTAGGCAAATGTTTTCTGTAAAAGGCAGCATAGTAAATATTGTAGGTTTTGAAGTCTTATGGTCTCTTGTTGCTACTAACATTGCGGCTCTCTACCGTTCTATCTCTGAAGCAGTCAGAGACAGTATGTAAATATACATGTGTGGCTATGTTACAATGATCTTATTTAAAGAAATAGCCCATGAGCTCTAGTTTGCTCAACCCTGACTTAATGAAATACCACATCACAGTGAAAATGGTTGAATCATATAAAAATATTGAGTAGATAAGCAAACATAAATATGAGATACCATCCATATAAATTTCAAAGACTACAAGGTATAGGAATGCATCCACAAAATTACAAAAATAACAAACATAAGGAAAATTATCGCAAGTATCCAGATAGTAGTGTTCTCTAGAGGGGAGGGAAAGAAGTTATGATGGGGTGGGACACACAAGTAACCTTCAGTGTCCTTGCTTAGTATGAATTCTTAACTTTGTTGCTGATTACCTGAGTGTTTGACTTTATTATTTTTAAACAGTACATATGCCAAGAAGCTAACTTTTTGTGATATTTTCTAAAATCAAAAAGAAGTTTAAAATAAAACAAAAATAATAACAAATACACAGAACCTTATCACAGAAGACTTTTCCTCACATCACACTGGGCAAATTCTCTCCTAAACCCATTCTTAAACCAGTCAGTGGCATGGGGGCTAGAATTATAGTTCATTAAAGATTTACCCCTGGAAGCTGAGGAGGAGCTTGGTCTCTCTCAGAGGCCCTGACTGCCTTTGATAGGATGAAAATGTGGGTGTCAGAGATAATTTTAGGACTGCTAATTCACAGCATTTGCAGTCAGATTTTTTAAAAAATCTGTCTATCATCCATCATCTATCTATCATCTATCATCTATCTGCCATCTGTCTATCATCACCTCCATCTCTATCATCTATCATCAGTCTATCTATCTGTATCTATCATCTATCTATTAACAATCATCTATCTATTTTCTCTCTTTATGAAAATTCTGAATGGTCCTAGTAGAGGCCATAATGAGTCTACAATGGTAGGAGACTCACTTCACCAGCATTGTCTTTCAACTTGCAGTTGTGTTAATACCATTCAGTTGCTGCCTCTCCATCAACTGCCCAGAAATAATGTCAGGGCCCCTAAAATATGACAGCCACACATCTGCCTTACTTCTTTTCTTCCCGATTTCTACTTAAATTAAGATCATTCTCATTCCCCATGCTTCATGTATGTCATCTTCAGCAGCCTGCAGATTGATTTTGGAAGGAACATCCACAGTTCGGGTGGAAAAAATTTTAAAATATTTTACAAAGTGGTTGGAGTTTGTGGAATGAATGCCCCCAAGAAGGTCCTTCCCCAAGCAAGAACCCATGACTGTGACTGGGTTATCCGTCTTGTAAATCCAATAGCAAGTGTCCTATAAGAGACAAATGAGAAGACACTGACATAGAGAACAAGGTCAGGAGGAGATGGAGGCAAAGATTGGAATGCAGCAGCCACAAGCCAAGGAATTCCTGAGCCACATGAAGCTGGAAAAGGCAAAGAAAGTAGATCAGTCAGGAGTTTCAAGAGAAACATAACAGAGAGAGAGAGAGAGAAAGAGAGAGAGAGAGAGAGAGAGGAGAACAAGAACAACAAGAGGGAGAAGGAGAGAAGAGGAGGAGGAAAGAGGAAGAAGAAGAAAAAAGAAAGGGAGAGGAAGAGAGGGAAGGGAAGGAGAAATCGGCTCATGTGATTCTGGAGCTGCCAAGTCCAAAATGTGTAGAGCAAGCCAACAGGCTAGGGACTTAGGAAGGAATTCATCCTGCAGTGTTAAAGAATTTCTTCTTCTCTGAGTAACTTCAGATTTTCCTCGTAGGGTTGATCAACTGATTGAATGAGGCCCACTAACCTGATCATGATTGTTATAGATAGAAGCTGTTAACCACAACTATAAAATAACTTCACAGCAACACCTGGATGAGTATTAAATTGCTGGGTAGTACAGCCTAACCAAGTTGAAGTGTAAAACTAACCATTCCAATGGTAATCTCCCCCAGAGCTTTCAGAGACTCTGCCAATGCTTTGATTTCAGATTTCTTGCCCCATTTCTCTGGTAATAAGATGTCAAGTCTGTGTCACTTGCTACAGAAGCTCCAGGAAATTTACACAGTACGCTACAAGAGCGTGTGCTGTGATGCCAAGTCCTTCTTCAGGTGGCATCCTTCCTGGAAGATGGTAATCAGCAAACTGGTATATTGAACGTTGTCCTTGTGTGTTTTGTAGTACCGCTAAAAATTTAAGGACTTCCCTCTGAGGCAGAGGCTTTTGAGTTGGGCTGCACATTAGAAACATCTGGCAAACTAAAGTTGTCCTTCCTTTCCCCTCCCCCTTTTTGGTTTGATTCATCAGAGATAGTACTGGGCAGTGTCACATGTGGAGAGTTCGCAGCTGACTTCAATAGGTAGTTAGTGTTGAGATCTGCTGCTCTAAGTCACCTAAGTCATCATTGCCACACCAGGTGGAGGGGAACTGGGGTTATGCTGATGGCAGACCAAATGGGAGGTCAGGTGGATGGACATAAGAAAATATGATTCTCTGTGTACCTGACAACCACATTTACAAGCTAAACAGGGTTTTGCAAAGAGAAAGATGATGGACGGTTCTTCCCTAAGCAGCCCCAAAGGATTCTTCAACGAAATATTATTGCCTTCAAAGGAGGTAGGAACTTCTGAAGTAATGGTAGTGAGTCATAAAATACCCATGACCTGGATAAAAACTAATTTACTTCTCTCTAATTCATACAGCCTACAATTAGGCAATCCTGGATTTGTAGGACTGGGCCACCATGTGGGGGGTTCCAACTCTTTGACTTTCATATCCCACCTGTGCCTGCTATCTAATCCAAGATCATTCTATGGTTGCTGGAGATATGCCTAGCAAGTCCACACTCCAGCCAGTGGGAAACAAGAAGGGAAGAAGAATAAGTAACTAAACTCTGACCTCAGCTTTCTGAAAGATTCGTAGAAGCTGTCACAGACACTTCTGTCCATATAGCACTGACTAGAATGTGATCACACAGGCACACAATATGTCAAAGGAGAATCTTAGTCTTTATTTTAAAAGTCATGTGTCCTCCCAAAATACGTGGGGGGTCTTTGGAAGGGGGGTGAAAGATATTGAGGTACAACTAAATTCTCTGCCACAGAGATATTTTGCAAAACCATTTGTGAGGCTTTGAATTTAAGCTTGAGTCACCTTTTTGGAAGAAGTAAAAAATTTTCCTCTCACCCCCATCACAAAGCTTTCTTCTCTCCCTCCTGTGTCTCTATATCTCCATAGCATTCATGGCTGGTCCTGACAGCCATTTCCCTCCATGAGCCAGGAGAGACTGTCTATTTCTGTTTGATTCCATTAGTCCAAGCCTAAAACCAGCGGAGGTCTGAATCCAGAATTTAATCCCCTATTGAGGCTACTTAAACAGTAATATGTTTGAGCTGTATAGCACCTCAGAGAACTTCAAGATTATCTTGAGAAGAGGATGGGAAACTATGACACATAGGCCACAGTGTATTTATGACCTTTTTGTTAATGATTTTTTATTGGAAAACACACTTCCTTATTCCCCGATGTATTGTGTGGTGCTGATATTGAGCTACAATGGCACAGAGATACAAAAGTAGTGTGACAGACTCTATGCCACACATTCCACACCCTTTTCCCCCTTCTGCAGGAAATATCCCCTAATGAGATAGTAGAGCCATAGAGGGAAGGAGCTAGAGCCTCAGATCATCATGTGGAGGAAAGTTGCCATTCAACTCCAATAACAAAATGTTCTACAAGTGAGAAGTAAACGTCTTTACTGGCTTAGGCCCAGCTTTTTTTTTTTGAATTACCCTTGTTTTTAATATTCTATTTCTTTATCTTGGAGTCAGGGATATCATTTGCCCAACTCTTTTACTAAGTCAGAGATTAAAATAGAAATCACAAAGGATTTCATCAGTACATGGACTTTGTAAGTAGGTAGTATTTTGCCCAGAAATAAATGGAATAAATGATAATGACTATGATAGTAGCTAAGATCTCTGGAACTTTAAACATTTCATGATTTTAAGCCCTTTGCTTTTCTTAATTCATTTAATCTTCATATCAACACAATTAGATACGTTCTTTTTCCTTTTTCTGGTACCAGGGGTCGAACTCAGGATCTTGCACTTGCAAGGCAGGTACAGCACCACTGAGCTAAATCCCTGGCCCTAGATAAGTTCTAGTATTAATCCCACTTGGTAGATAAGAAAACAGAATCCCAAGATCACTAAGTTTAATTAGGTCGTGACTTAGTGCCTGAAACTCTGTTCTTTGAAAGTGTGAAAAAATTCTCACTTTTCATCATTAATGAATGTGATCTGTGGCCTTCAAACACTTTTGATCATGCACTCTCTAAAAGTTCCTTGGGAGACAATGTCCCTGGGGTATTTTGTTTGCAAAGATGGCTCAAACAATTCCTCCTATTCTTGTACTCTCACTCCCTTGCTGTGTGATTCTAATGCCTTGTATCCTGAGTTGAAGTTTAATTGTCATCTCTGCTAGTTTTGTGACTTGGTATAACAATTAAAATGAGGCAGGAATAAATTGTGACATGTTGAGCCTAAACTGCAGGCAGTTTTGCTGCTCTTTCTCACAAGAAAAATGAATGGAGTCTACTGGACAATGCTAGGTGACATGGAGCAGCCACCTGCCAGCATCAGCTTCTAGGAATGGCCTTGAGGTATCTTGGACTGTAACACTGCTAGATAATTGCACTGTGTGGCAGCTCTCAGATGAGGTCAGCAGAACAACCGCCTAGCTGAGCCTAGCCCAAATTACTGACCACAGAGTCAAGAGAAAGTAAAATGATTGTTGTTTCAAGATACGAAAGTTAAAATGTGGTTTATTTTGTGGAAATTGATAATTGATGATTACTGACCACAGAGTCAGCAGCAAGTAAATGATTGCTGTTTCAAGCTACAAAGTTTAAAGGGTGGTTTATTTTGTGGAAACTGTTAACTGGGATAGTTTTCATACATATTTTAAAGATGAAATTTATAATTTTACATCGTAAGTTTAAAAGTTTTCAAGAGCCTAAATTTTCTGACATACTGAAAATATAGGATTTTGAAATAAATTTCTTCATCTTTTAAGTTTATTGGAATTTAAATGTGATACAATTTAATATTCACCACCATCCTTTAAAATATATTCAACAAGCTCTTATTGAACAGAAGCTAATTTTACTTCAGACTTTTTCCATTTAACTTCTGCTACATAACTTTTCCCTAATGAACCATATTTTAATACTTAAAATCCTGTATCATCCTGTGAAACACATGTGCATCAAAAATGTGTATGAAATTGAACTTTATTTTTATTTCATGTCACCAGAAGGCTCTAATAGTTTAGTAAAATTATTCCAGATTGAATGATTATAATTACTATAAGTACACAACTAAGAAAAAATATTATAACTATATATAAATATCAATAAGTTTTATCTTTAAAGAGTTAAAATCAAAATTCATTTGGAAAGCATTTCTAATCAAATAGGCAGAAGCTTTCTTTTTGTTCCAATTTTCTCACATCCGTGTATAAATATTGCTTATTGCTCTAACATTTTGAATATTCAGCATAAGCTCAATTCTTTTCTTTTTTATATCTGATGGACCGAGAAACCTTGTTCTCATAAATACATAGGTAGGAACAGAAACAGTTTTGCTATGGCAGCATCTCTCGATTCTCTGACTCCCTTTCAAGTTGTGTGGGATCTATCATCAAAAATTATGTGTAACGATCTTTTAGCTGACAATTCAATTAGGTCTCCTTCAGTGCTGATGAAAGCACAGAATTGGAAACCACCTGACTTGTAAAAGGGTTTCTTACCCAGTCATTAGAGTCATTCATTTTTCTAGTTTCTGGGAAATATACCAAAAAGCCTTTACTAAGTCTTATCAAACAACCCTCAGTAATTATACCTGTTACTCCACCACTTCAGCACCTGTTTATTCTCATAACAAGTTGAGAAAATGGAACTACTGTACTGTTAATTTTAATCCACCTCAACCAATACAATCTTGTTGATTAAAAATGCTTGTATTTCTAAACTGCTTTAAGAATTTTTTCAACTAAATTTCAGATATAGCTAAAACATGACAGAAAATATCCACTATGTAAGCCAAGAAAGCCTACTCTCATTGGCCAAATTGTACCTACTTTCAGAAAAAAACAGAACAAAACTGCTGAACCTTCATATCAAATAAATATCTCCATAGCACATCTCTCTCTGACTTGAATTTTATCTATAAAAAGGAAAGCCAAGTCCAGAGTCTTACTATGAGCTGTCAGCACTTATTTCCCACACTCCCTCTCAGGAGCCTAAATCTCCTGCCCCCACTTTGGTTCCGCCCAAAAGGCTTTTGTGCTCTGGGGCCTGCACCAAGGTGAGATTTGGTGTGGGTGAGTGGTTCATCTTTCCCTTGTGAATTAGGAGGAAGTAGACTCAGAAATGCGAGCCAGCACAGGTTAAATGAGTAGCAAGACTCAAGGATGTGGAATCATCCCCTAGAAAGTTTTGATGAACCTTAGTAAACTTGTAGAGTGATTCCAACAAATCTTAGGGCAAATGCAGCAGTTGGGCTGTTATCAGCCAGGGACCATGCTCCCAAGACACCTTTGGGAAAGTAGACAAGTTTCTTTGTTTTCGATTTCCCTGGGGTAGGAACCATGGAAGTACAGAAGAGAGGCCTCAAAAACCAGGGAGACTGCCCAGAAGATGCAGCTGCTCAGCTAAATCTGGGGATCTGCTTTTTAGTAATTCACAGGGAATTTTTATGTTAACTGAAAATTGAGAACTGCTGTGATATAAGGCCTTGAAATCCAGAGGGGCTGAGGCTCGCTATTCCTAAAGGAACATCCATATTTCATGTGGCCTTGAACTTGGGTGCCAGCAAATAATTTCTGAGCTGATTCTGAGGCAGAGGTTATTCCAATTCAATTTCAATATTTCCTTCCTTCTGGTCCAAGCAGAAAGTATGCCAATTTTGACAGGTAGGGTCCCACCATGTTACAGTCACTGGGCACTGTGACTGATGGCTTCATTTATAGTCCCCACACCTGGCCACCTGCTACTTATAGAGATGAGTAGGCTGATCACCTGGAATCCTTGTCTTTCTTCCTGAACAGGTTCCAGAAACCTGGGATCTCTGAAAAATTGAAAGCAAAATCTGAGCCCGCAGAGAGGGATAAGAAAATATCAAGCTATTTATTCACTCTCCTTTCCCACCAATCTCTCTTCCTGCCCACCCGGCTACCTTTTCGATTTGTCCTAAAGAGAGAGGACTTGGAAATGGAGCTTAAGCCATCTCCTGCACGATAGCTTCAAAGCCTTAGTCCTGAATATCACATGCTTACCCAATTAAAAGCTATCCGTAGGAGCACCTTGCCAGAGCCCTCTAAGATAACGAGCCCCTGTCTCCTTATAGCTCACACCCTCCTCTACACTAGGAGATAAGATGTGTTGCTTGAACCATATTTTTGGAAATTGCTAGTTAGTTGCAAAATGTTTCCTGAGGTTAAAAAAAAAAAAGCACCAAGGACTGTAATTATTGGATTGTTTCACTTCTGAGGCCAAGAAGCAGATGCTCGACTTGCAAGGCTTGAGTAAGTCTTATCACAAGTTTAACTCCTCTGCCTGCCACCCCAGCATCCCAGCTCACTGGCTTCCTTGAAGAGACCCACTTAGGAGATCAGTTGAACCACTGCCTAGGATTTGGTTTGCAAGGCTCTTAAAAAAGCCAGCCCATACTGTAATCTGGTGCTAATCAGATTTCAGTGTGATGTCACCAGGAAAAAATCGGCCTCTGTAATGCTAGACTAGAAGAGGTTAGCACCAAATTCCAAAGATGAAAATCATTCTTCAAACTTAGTTTGGATAAAATAGAGAAACATTTTCATAACTCTGTTCTCTTGCTCCCTGTGCTTTATCCAATAACTGGGAAAAGAATTCCTGGAGATGAGAGCTAGATCTCCTGCTGCAGCAGGATGCAGGCAATGCCATAACTTGTTAAAACATCCAACAGAGCCAGAAGAATTTAATTAAAAATAATTAATTGAAAGCATTTGCCTCCTTCCTTTAAAATAAGCCATGAGCTGTCTAATAAAATTTAGGTCAAAGACAGAGCCTATAAATTATGGTGGTCCCATCACATCATAGCCTAGTGATGTAGCCATCTTGGTTTGTGTAAATACACTCCATGATGTTGGCACCATGACAAATTCACCTAATGGCATGTTTCTCAGACCATAGTCCCCTTGGTAAGTGATGCATGATTGTACATAAACTTGGGTGCCCAATGTAGGTTTTGCTCTTTGAACGAAATTTTGAAAGGATCCATTTGGTTACTGCCTTCTTGGAGTTTAACATCCCTGGGGTTGACCTAATATTAAACCTGGCGTGAAATGTGATGTGTGCTGCCATGGATGGGGTAGGGTGGAGGTGGCTGTGCATCACCTTCCTCAGTCTTAGTGTGTGGCCAGTCTGGTGACTTGAGAGGAGTTCCTAGGAGAAATTATATTTAATTTCAAGTCTGGAGCTATAGGAAGCATTAGTCATGCAGATGGGCAAGGGGTCAAATATAAAGAACGAAGATAAAGCATTGGATTGGTGGAGAAGGGCTCAGGAAAAGGGAACTATACTACAAAAGGCCTAAAGGTGACAGAATGCATGTTTGGGTAACTGATATAAAAAAGAGAATAATCATACATTTTTTTTTTACAGATATATTTTAGTGCTTATTTTGTGTCAGGCCTGGTGGTAAGCCAAGGAATAAAACCATCAACAAGACAGACTTATTCTAAGTGATATTAATAGTAACAAACTATCTTTTAACCAACATTTATTGAGCATTTGGTATGTGCCATGGCATTCAAAATACTTCACCAGTGTTATTTTTTTTTCATTCTCATAACAATCATGCAAAGTGGGGACTCATTTTCATGTCACTTTACAGATAAGTAAACTGAGGCACAGATGAGTTCAGTGATCTGCCCACGGTTATCTGGTTGATAAGGTTGCCAGAATCTAGAAATCTCTGTTGGTCCATAATCATGGCTGGGTTATGTGGAAAGAGATTCACTGTGAGAAGTGTGGTGATCAACTCTCTAGGGTTGCCTGGCACCCAGGGATTTTCTGGGACATGGAACAAGTGTTAAAACAGGGAGAGTGCCAGGTAGAATGGATGAGAAGGAAGCAGGGCCATATCTTATCAGACCTGAAAAACTGTTAAAACTGTGTTTGGAACTCACACCAAAGGCAGTGTAAATCCTCATGCAAGAATATCACAGATCACACTCTGAGAGTTCCAACTCTGCAGTTCTACAAACTTAGCCCTACCTCTGACAAACTGACTCCCAGTCATTCCTAGGAGTTACCAAATGTGGGTGTCCATGATCTTATTAGCTGCAGCAATGGTTTTTCTCTATATTGCTCATCTACTTTTTCCAGTGTTGAAAACTGGCTTCTCCACTATCACCAGCGCAACCTGTTGATAAAACAAAGTTAAGCTGAGTTTATTGCCAACTGCGGGGAGAAAGAGCACCACCTCAGGAAGCTTTGGGAGCATCTCAGAAAGGGAAAAGGAAAGCCAGAATTAAATGGATAACTGGAAGGTTAGTTGAAGGTGGTTTTTTAAAATTGGGATTTTAATTGGAACAAGGTAAAGATCATGGTATAACAGTCTAGGATTTGGTGGGAACAGCAAGGTGAGGATTTTGAGGCATAGGAGACAAAGAATCTTAGGATGTAAATATATCTTCCGTTAAGAGCTGAAAAGCCTTTCAGGATCCTTTTGGGAAGTTCTTGTAATGAACAATCAAACTACTTTTCCAGGCAAGAGATTCTTGGAAAAATAAAGCTATGTTACTGAAGACCAAGAGATAGAAAGTGAGTCGGATGCAGTGGTGCACATCTGTAACCCCAGCTACTCAGGAGTTTGAAGCAGTAGGATTACAAATTCAATGTCAGCCTGGGCAGTTTACCAAGACTCTTTTTAAAAATAACAATTTGAAAGAGGCTGGGGATGTAGCTCAGTGGTAAAGCACTTCCTAGCATAAGTGAGGCAACACACACACACACACACACACACACACACACACACACACACAGAAAAAAGAAAAAGAAATGTCATGTGAATGTCTCCAGTAAGGGTTGCCTTCTGCTCTGTGTCCAGATTGCCCATAGTGTGGCAGTTCTGGTCTTCATGAGCACTGATCTATCACTGCTGCCTACCACCCCCTTGGAGAATCTTCTTCACAGCCAGTTTCCTCATGAGAAGCACAATGGAGACCCATTCTATGTACTGGGTTCAGGTGCTTCCAAAGGTTTCTACTGCTCAGTCCCCAGAAGGAAGGATCTAGGCAGGCACAGATTACAGAACACATTTGCCACCAGACTAGGCAAGCAACTCTGACTGTACTCAGTGTCTCAGAAGTCACCCTAGCGCCATTTGGATCATCTTTTGCTTATCAAACTCTCTCTCCCTACCATGCTCAAAACCAGATTGAAGAGCCAAGAATGTACAAATGTTACCACAACCATGCTCATTATGTCAGTTCTCTGCTCCAGAACTTTTTTCACTTCTCTCAAGTGTGCCTTGTGGTGCTTATGCTCTTTATTGTGCTTCTGAAATTTCCCATTTCTCTCTAATTCTGTCTACCTTCTTATCCCTCCCATCTCCTCTCTTTCATCAGATAATACAAATTAACTCCTATGCCAATAAATTTTGTCCCAACTGGACACTTGTGCTCTTCTTTTTAGAGTTTTCTTAGCATTCTCTTATATTCAATTTGCTTTCCATTCGTGTTCTGTCTTAAATTGCTCTTTCCCCCACCCATTTTATTATAAAATTTTTCAAACACAGAGAAAAGTAAGAAGAATTATACAGTAAGTGCCCATATACCCAATGCCTGGGAAAGAAGTCAGAAACCTTGTACTGTAAAGGGTTGGATATTAAATCCTTTAGGCTTTGCAGGACATGTAGTCTTTATCACAACTACTCTGCTTTCTGTGTGTAGTGCAAGAGCAACCACTGACAAACTTAAGTGACTGGGCATGGCTGTATTCCAATTAAACTTTATTTACAAAAGAAGCATGTCTTGACCCCCCAACCTAGAACCTACCACTACTTTTTCTATACTTGTTTTATCACACACACTTGTATATTCATTTCTCTATCCATCTCTTTATCTAGCTCATTTTTAATGCATTGCAAGTTGTTTTATACATCAGTACATATCTCCCGAAAACTTCATCTACAAGTTTTCATACTTAATGTTTCCCATGTGTAATCTTTTTCTCTAAAACACTATAATTTCCTTAATGACAAAAAAGCAATAAGATCATCTCAAAGTCTAATGCTCTCTGAAGCCTTCTCCTTTTTTGCACAGTCAGAAATAATTACTCTTTTGCACATTTATTCATTAATCCAACAAACACTTACCTACTATTTGCCAAGAACAATCCTAAATAGAGTTCAAAACTAGAAACAGATACTTACTATCTAATGAGAAAACAGACATCCAAACAACAAAATCTAAAAACAAGGCAGTTAATAATAGAAGTGGGAGCAAAGAATTTTTGACAGAAATAAACAGGACAGGAACTCTGACCTCCGGGACATGAGAGCAGACTCCTAAGTAGCCAAGGTGGGATGAAAGAATGAACTGGGGCTCCCTCACAGTACTGCGTTTTGTTGTACGAGCAAACTGCTAGGTCCACAATTTAGGACTTGTTCTGCATTAAGAGCCCCACACATACCCATGCCTGAGGTCACCACTGGCAATAATATTTGATCCATGAAGAATCTCTACCAGAACATTCAGACCTTTTGTTCTACTTCTTATTCTCTACACCAGATGTTCACAAATTTGAGCAAATATGGGACTCACTTGAAGGATTTATTAAGTTACAAATAATGGACACAGCCCAGAAACAATCACACATTGCTTAATGAAAAGGATGCATTCTGAAATGTGTCACTAGGTGCTTTTGTCCTTGAACAAGCATTCTAGAGCACGATTACTCAAACCTAGCCTACTATACACCTAGGCTGTATGGCATAGCCTATTGCTTCTAGGCTACAAACCTGTATAGTACATTGCTGTACTTAGTATTGTAGGTTATAATAACCCAATGGTAAGTATGTATAGATCTAGACATACCTAAACATGGAAAGGATGTAGCAAGAAAACAATGTAAAAGATGGTATACTTTTGAAATGGTACACATAAAAAATGGTACATTTACTACGAATGGAGCTTGCAGGATTGAGATTTGCTTTGGGTGGGTCAGTGAGTAGGGAATCAATGTGATGATCTAGAACATTACTGTATGGTGCCATAGACTTTATAACCTTGGCCACACTTAGACTACACACTAAATTTATAAAAAACCTTTTTATTTAAAAATAAATTATTACGAGCATATGCTTGGGAACAACCCAGTGCTGGTATGTGAGGACCAGTCCCAAGGTGCTGTGAGATTGAAGCAAGAAGGGCAGATGGACCTAATATTGCCTACAGAGCAATTTATTGTGGAACTTACTGATAGAGCCATGGCTTTTTACAGTGGAAGGCCAGTTGGAGTCCTGTAACATAGGTCACAAAGAGGGGAATATTTAGGGGTCAGTTCAAAAGTGACTTTACCCTACCTGGAAGGCACCTGGATTATCTTAAGACAATATCAAAGACTCAGGAAGATTCCTGGAAACAGAATCCAGCTGCAAATCTCCACATAGCACTCTAATGGTATTGTCTGTTATAGTTTGTTGGGAAATGATGTAGGAAAAAACCTACTATGATTACTTTAAAGCAATCATGACAGTGAGAACTCAAGATGGCTGCAGCTATGTCAGGCTGAATCCATATAGCTTACTGTACTTTTTTTTATTTTACAAATTTACTTGTTAAATTTTTGAGCCTTTTGTAACAATGCTTAACATAAAAACATTATATAACTAAACAAAAATACAAAAAATATTTTCGTTCTATTCTAATTCCATAAGCTTTTTAAAAAATGTTTTTTAAAAAACTTTTAGAACTTTTTCATTAAAAACTAACACACATACCAGTTTAGGTGTACCAAGGGTCAGGATTATCAGTATCACTGTCTTTCACGTCTACATCTCACTCGACCGGAGGTTCTTTTTTTAGGGGTAAGAAAATGCATGAAACTGTTGCCTATGATCACAATGCCTTCTTCCGGAATCCCTCCTGCAGGGCCTATCTGAGGCTGCCTCACAGTTAAATTTTTTTAATAAATAGGAGTACACTCTAAAATAACTGTAAAAAGCACAGTATAGTAAACATACAAACCAGTAACATAGTGGTTTATTATCAAGTATGAGGCACTGTGCAGAGTTGCATGTGCTGTACTTTGCTATGGCAGTGCAGTGGGTTTGTTTCCACAAGTATCACTGGAAACCTGTGACTAACTTGGTGCTCTACGACGCCAACACAGCTGTGATGTCGCTAGGTGACAGGAATTTTCCATCTCCGCCTGTCATGTATGTGGTGTGTCATGGACTGAAATGACATTGTGTGCCACACGCACACATCATAGATTATGATTTGGTGGGTATGAGATGGGACCCAAGAGTTGGCTTCTTCTTTTTGTGCAGTATCAGAGACTGAACCCAAGGACTTACGCATGCTGGGCAAAGTGCTTTACGATTCATCCGCATCTGCAGCCTAAGAGTTGGCATTTCCAGCTATGACTTCAGTGATGCTTCTTTTGCTGGTCTAGGGAACCCCTCACCACCGCAGTTTGACAACCACTACTCTAAGCAATGTCATTCATCTTAGCTTTATCTTTTTTAATACTTAGAACATCTTTTGTAAGCTACTTTCTCAAAAGTTCATAGTAGTTTATATCCCTATTATAAGCATGCCCATGTTGATACACTATAATTGAATATTAATATGAAATAATTTCTAATTTTAAAAGTTACAAATGATACTTTGAGGTTTTTTTTTTCCTGGATAGCTTTTTACTTGTGAAATTAAAGATTTTCTATTTTCTATAGGACATTTTATTCTTATTTTGTTTTGTGAATTGTCTCTTCATGTATTTAGCTCATATTTCTATGTGGTAAGGATACTGGAGTTTTCTATCTGGTTTGTGGGAAGACCTTTTATATTAAAATCGGTGCCATCTATTACAAATATTTACTTAGCTTGCCATTTTTCTTTCTTTCTTTTCTTTTCTTTTTTTTTGTATTGGGGATTGAACTCAGGACCTTGTGCTTGTGAGGCAGGCGCCGGAACCACTGAGCTAAATCCCCGGCCCTGCTATTTTTCTTTTGATTATATGTGGAAATGTAATGTGAAGTTTTTAACTTAAATTATTTTTATTATGAAAAATTATAAACTCATGGAAAGTTCCAAAAAGAACAGAGACAGGGACTCCATGTATCCCTTACTAGCCTCTCTCAGAGGTAACATTTGGAAGGACTATTGTTCACTATCAAAACCAAGAAACTGACACTGCCCAAAGCCCGCATAGCTTGGATTTCGCTGGTTTCACATGCCCTTTGGTGTGGGTGTAGTTCTACCCAACTTGATCACATGGATAATTTCCTGTAACCACCACAAATTCCAGATTCAGAACTGATTTGTGACCACAAAGGTCCCTCTTGACATTGTTTTTAAACATACAGACCCCTGGCAACCTGGCAACCACTAATTTGTTCTTTATAATTTTGTTTTTTCAAGAACATCATATGATATAAAATGTTGTGAAATTGGCCCTTTATTCTCCTCCCAGCGTAATGACTTTGGGCTCCACCCAAGTTTCTGTGAATATCAACTGTTCCTTTTTAATGTTGAGTAGTATCCTCTGCTGTTTATGTGTTACAGTTTTTTTTAAATCATTCACCTATATTGAGAGACACATGAATTATTTCTAATTTTTCACTATTTTGAATCAAGCTGCTGTGAATGTTTGTATGTAGGATTTTCATGAACAAAATTTTTCTCTCTTCTCCCTACCTTTTAATTTTGACAAAAGGGAGAGTTTTATCAGATTCTAAGTCTTTTTCTCCATTGGTTTCAAACTCAGGCTAGAAAGAAAAACAGTGTAATTTATTGCATCTCAAAAATGTACAGTTGTGAACACAAATTGCCTAAGATATGGTCACCCTTCATTATAAATTTGGATTCTTTGCAGTTGATGAAAACAAAAGCAGAAAAGAGAAATAAAAAAGAAAATTTCTTTCATTTTTTAAAAGGCTGCATCTAAGCTCCTCCCAGTAGAAATGCAATATTGACCCTTTTCTTGCTAAACACTGATTACTTGGAAGGGGAGATGCCATTATCTTTAGCAAATATAGCCTACCCTTCCACCATGCTCTCTAGGTCAAGAACAGCTAAAGTCTTTGAATGTGAGTCCAAATAGCCAGCTCAAAGCACTAGGATTCAGTGTGGATGAGATGTAATTTCATCACTTGAGCAAAAGTCTCCCTCAGTTATTTTACCTTGCTTCCAGCTTTAGTTAACACCGTTCTTGGGAGTTAGGAGCCAAGGACAACCGACTCTGTGTTCAGCCTCACAGAAAGAGGGTTCCGATCATCTGACAGGCTGTAAATTCTTCTGTTAAACTCTATTTCTGCAGTGATTATGCCTTATTAACTGCTCCTGTATCTCTGCCTATCTCTCCCTGCCTGATCTTTGCTTTGAGGCCTTCCTATTGAAGATGAAGTCCATGGGGCCCACAGAATCAGTTCATTGAGGTTAATCTTAAAAATATTTACTCTTGGGCCTCAGCCCAGACCTTTAAATCAGAATCTACATTTTACCGAGATCCTTGGGTCGTTCAAGTGCATGTTGAAGCTTGAGAAATGGCTCTAAGCTTGTAACATATTTAAGACTCTACCATTTTAGTATGTGTACTGCTAAAGTTTCCACTGCTAGAAAACAAACATATAAACAAAAGCCTACTCATTCTCTCACCCTACTCTCTTTACTGGCATGCCCAATTCTCCTTCATCCCTCTTCCTGGTTTCTAAAAAGTGGTTGCTGAGTTCCATTCAAGGACATACTGGAATCCCATGATTTATTTGATATACCTTCTTATCTCAACACATTTATTAGATCATAATGATAAATGAAATATAAAATGTAAAATTAAAATAATTTTCAGGGCTTAGAATGGAATAAAATTCTTCATAGATCAGAAACAACAGAAATATTAAATGGTGAACAGAACTGAAGCCATAGTTCTGATATGCTTTGGGTTCTAAAACAGGTGATAACAGCAGGGAGTTTGCCATCTGAGGGCTGGTGGTGATGGCTTGGCTCCCGGTGAGATGGAGGCTGAGCCAGTCTTGTTGCTTGAAGCAAGTCGGAAGCAGCAGCATCCTGTCACATGTCAGTAAAGTGTCTAAGTCTGACTCTGCAGTTGAGATCTGAGTAACAGAAACATAGGAGAGAGAGATGGCATAGAGAGAAACAAACATACCTTGTCTCAAAATGATTCTGCAAATCCAGAACGTAAAACCATGAGGAGCTAAAATCAACTTGATCTAAAATTCACTCCAGATAAAATTAATTTTAAAATATAAAGGTAGACATAGCATCCATTAAAATATAAGCAAGAGGGGCCGGGGATTTAGCTCAGTGGTTTCGCTGCCTGCTGCGTAAGCACAAGGACCCAAGTTCGATCCCCGGCACACACACACACAAAATATATATATACAGGAACTATGAAATTACAAAGCAAGAAAAATTAAACAAGAACAGGTAGATAAAAGAAACAAATAGAGATTGTGGAAATGAAAACTACATTAAAAGAAAATTTTTAAAACCACTTCAACAAAAGAAGTTAAATTATAAGTTGTATATACTTTTTTGTTTTGTTTTTAAAATTAATTTTATTGGTAAATTTTAAGCATACAGTATAATGACATTCGTCATTGGAAATTTGTACCTTTACATGATATATCTTGGTTCTTTTTTCTCCCCTATTGTCATGAGTATTTTAAACACTACAATAAGGATGATTGGATAAAATTTTAGAAAAATGAAATAGAATTTTAAAAAGTAAAATTAGATATATACATATATAAAAACATTTTCCACAGAATTTGTATTTTCCCATCAAAAGTGTTGGAATGAACAATTCAATAAATAGTTTTGGGACAACTGATATTTCTATAGCTGGAAAATCAATCTTTACCTCACAAAATGAAATTACAGTTTGTTTAAAGACCTAAGAGTAAAATAAAAAATATGATAAAGCTTTAAGAAGAAAGCCCCAAATATATAATAACATATACCATTCAACAAAAACAGAAAAACCCCCCACTCAGTATAAAAATGGAAATTATAAAAATCAACAATTCACAGAGGTCAAAATAGCAAATAAATATAAGATGATTCCCAGTGTTATTAGAAACCAAGGCAATACACATTATAAAAAGTGTTACTGCATGACTGAGTCTGCTCTACTCAGTTGTGATGGAAAGGATACTGGTTTGGTGTGCAATTTGGCAATATTAGTAATATTAGTAAAGCTGATGGTGACCTAGAGAAATACTTCGGCATGATCTCAAAGGTGCATGTTCAGGAATGTTTATCGTAGCATTGTTTGTAGTAACAAAATGAAAACAAACTGTTTACCATCAGGAAAAACAGAGGAATGAATGATACTTTGGTCATAATAGAATACTACATAGCCATCACAATGAAAGCACTAGTGATGTATACCTTGGTGGTTACATTTAGAAAGTATAATACTAAACTAATCACGTAAATTGTCCAATGATGTACATGTTAAGACAATATTTATATAAATGTTGAAAATACAAAAACAATATTCTACAACTTTTAAAATATGCACATATGCAGTAGTTTTATAAACATACACAAATGATCAACATCAAATTCTTAAATTGTGGAGAAAGGAGAACAGGATGAAAGAAGGAAATATAGGGTGTCTCAACTGTATCCACAGTGTCTTAGTTGCTTTTTAAAAATCTAAAGGAAATAGAGCAAAATATTACATGTGAAAAAACTGGCTAGTAGGTGCTTCTTACATTAGTTTCTATACATTTTCTGTTTAAAATATTTCATGAAGATTTCACAGAGGAACTGTCTGTGCTTATTTCTGTCTGTATTTATTGCTCATTGTTCTTTTATTTGGTACCCCAGTGCAAACTGATTTCCTCTCCTAATAGTTTCTCGAATCTTCTCTATGTCACCTGCTACTTCTGAGTTGCTATTAGATCACAGGTGCTTTTCCACTCTTTTCTTATTTGAGCTGTGGTATTTAACCCTAATGTCATCCCTTTTCTTCTTGAGTTTGTACCTCCTTCCTCCTCAGTTTTTGATTTCTTCCTAGCTTCATCCGTCCATGCTCTCTGTAGGTGTTTGCTTTCCTTGCCACTTAGAGGTTAGTGTCCTCCATGGCTCTGGTCTCTGTCTTCCATGATCACTGTGTAATCTTATGCAAATGATGACACAGAAATTCCCATCTCCAGTGATGAATTCCATTCTGAAGTTCAGACCCTGCTCTTCAATCATATATTGAACATTGTTACTTGGGCATGCTTTGAGCACATCACCTTCAAACTGATTAATCTTCCCTAGCCTCCTCATCCAAACACTACTGTGAGAAGCAGAATAATGACTCCCCAGAGATGCCCTTGTTCTAACACTCAGACATATGCACAGATTACCTGTGTGCCAAGTTACTTTAGAGATGGTTGAGAATCTTGAGATAGGAAGATTATTCATGTTCTCTACTTGGCCTCAGTATAAGCACAAGGATTCTTACAAAGAAAAAGGGGATGCAGAAGAATCAGAGTCACAGGAAATGTGATGAAAGCTGGGAAAGGAGTACTGTGGAGGTCAACAGCCAAGGGTAGGAATCAACCTGCAAAAGTAGGTAAGGAAAAGAATTCTGTCCCAGATCCTGCAGAAAGAACAAAGCCTTGTAAACCTCTTTTGGGTTTTTGACTTTCAGAACCATAAAATTATAAATTGATGTTTTTAGGTCAGTGAGTTTGTGGTATTTTTTTTTACAGCAGCAAGAGTAAAGTAATATAGCTACCCAAACTCTTTCTTCTCCCTTATGCCCAGATATTGAAGCCACTCTGGATTCTTTTCTCAGCATTTACACCCAAGGAGGAGACAAGTCCAGTTGATGCCACTGCTTTCTGGATCTCATCACAACCTTCTGCCTAGCTTCCTGGGATGACCTCCTGGAGCTGTGCTTTTGTTCCATGAGTCTTTACCCTGCCGAACTCATTCTTCCCCAGGCTACCAGCACAATCTTTTTGAAATGTGTTTGATCATATGACTTGAATTATTCATGTTTCTTCATTGCTTCCAGGATGAACTTCAAAACCCTGAGGGGGCACACAAAAACATTGCTCAGGCTTCTTGACTCTCACCCCACAACACTTCTGCAGTCAACGTTTTGCTCCCACCAAATGTGCAGCTTGCAAAAGTTGAATGAGGAGTTTGCATTAGAAGTGCCTAGTGAGTGCTTTAAGAGCTCTGCAAGCACTGCCTGTGCTTTAGGAGACTCAGTAGGTTTGGGGATACCAAAGAAGCTCACAGAATGTTCTGATTAAAAACCGTTGGCTGCATGCATTTAGGCATTTCATGGCACCATGACTCCCTCAAGCCATGCTGTCTGCCTGGTATCTTTCCCCTTTTGGTCTCAGTACTCATCTTTTAAGCATAACATTTCTCTCCCCATGGAGAAATGCTTCTGATCTGACATGGTACTAGCCCAAATGCCTCCTTGGAAATCTAACACTTTCTAATATACTTTTGGTCTCTTTTGCAACCTCATTCCTATACCTCTTTAATCCTCAACTTCTTGAAGACAAGAATTGAGCAGTTCCTTGCATGTAGCCTAGTATTTGATGTATGTGCATGTTTCTGTAAATTCATCAAGTGTGTCATCCTCTCCCATCCTCTGCCCAAAGCATACAGGTTGGGATTCTCAGTTCTGGTCCTTTCTGTCCTGTTTAGACCCACTGACTTCTACTCCCAGGTGCGGCTTCTGATTCTTCTTATCACACAGTCAGAAAGCCCAAGCCTGAGGTGCAGAGAAGGCCAAGCAGAATTTAGTTGGATGGAGTAGGTCAGAATGACATAGCTCTCATTATTTTCCATCAGCCAGACAGACAGTCATTGCCAGTCAGTGGGGCTGACCTTTGGGCATGGAGTCTGGGGCAGGCATATTCCAAATAGCCTTAGTGTCTGACCTTCTCCCTTGGCTCGCAGGAGATGACTATGAATTTGCTAGTAGATAGGACTGAACATTTTCTGTCCAGGGCAGGATAAGCAGAGGGAGGGGATTAGCACAGGGCCTAATCCATACACTTTTAAACAAATATTTTTTTTTCTCAAGTCCCCTCTACACCAATCTGCAAGCTGTTGATCTGATATAATATGTTCTCCTCTCTAGCAGATATGTTACTCAGCCTGCCAAATTAAAACACATAAATTATTTAAAAACAGTTTTATGATGTTGAGTTAGTTAATTAGATAAAGCTTTCTCCTGAAAACATTCAGTAAATAACACAGAATCCTCTCCGTTATAATTTATTGAATATGTAAAACACAGGTCTCTATTCAGCCTTTAAGTGTAGACAGAGAAAGAATACTCCAAGGCCACTGGACATAAAAATCTAAATCCTGGGGTCATTATGACCATAATTAGAAGAGATCTGGCCATCATAGAACAGTAAGGCATGTAAGGGTGGGGGAGGCAAAGCTCTGTGCAATGTGGAATACTTTCCACTGCAAGTTACCAATTTGAAGTGATCGTTCTCTGACATGACTTAATTTGAAAACAAATGAAATAATTTCCTTTTAACTCAGTTCGGCATAAACAAAACTACAGTAACTAGTTAATTCAATTAAACAAATAGTTGAATTGCTTTTTTAAAAAATATGAAAGTGATAAATTATTTCTAATAACTGGTCTGCTTTCTTCAAAGTAGCATGCAGGGAGGTCCCAAAGTGCAATATTCCTTGTGGATTGATATGAAGGATACTGAGCAAGGTCGCCAGAAAGTCGTGTCCATGTCCCCTAAGGAAACCGGCAATGTGCACAGAGGTGGAACATGTGATATTTCGCTAGGAGAACCCCAAATGATAACTCATGTGCAACAGGCATTTTATAATTAGGATATTTTAGAACCAGGCTGGCCTCTGGAAAGACTTCACAGAGAAATTAGGACTGAATGATAAAGTTTAGATGTTAGGGGCATAGACTGAAGAAAGGATGTCTAGGTTCTAGAGGGTGGGCTAGTACTGGCTGTTGCTAGGTCTGTCCACATGATTCACCCTCCCCCTTCACAGGTGTATCTTAAATACATTTATGTACTTCTCATACCCTACTTTCCCATACACTTGTGTCTCCAGAAACAGCGCAGGATGTAGGCCATGCCAACCAGAATGTTCCATACTCCTAAACATAGCGTGTAAGTCAAGGTTAGCCATAAGCCAAGCCACTCAGTAATATTCAGTCCCAACATCTGAACTGGCATAATTGAGAAAGAGAATTTTCTTTTCCTCTGTAGGTATTAACTGAAGTTAGACCTACTGTGGACCCCAATAAAAAGAATTATCCCGAGAATAAAGCTATTTAATGCAAATGAATTATATGTATAGTATATAATATATATACACTGTATGGATATATAAATATCTTTCCATTTTTGCAGCAATAAATCTATGTGAATGTGATCTCTCTCATAAAAAAATGAGAGCGAGACAGAGAGAGAAGGGGGGATTATATTATGATGTCTTTTGGGGCCCTTTATAAATTAGAGTGACCCCTGAACTTCTCATGAGCCAATAAATTTTCTTTTTGTCTAAGCCAGTTAAAGTTGATTTCTCCTTTTAAAATCTAAAGAATACTGGCCAGTGGAGAAAGATATTATGACCTCATTTATAGAAGGAGAAGCTGATGTCTTGAGAGATGTAAAGATTTATTCAAAACCAGATGGCTAATGGGACAGTTCAGCAGTAAGGGAACTAAGCACCTCACATCTTCACATGTGACGGTCTCGTCAGTCAGCCCTTTCTTGAAATAGTGTGACTGACTGTGCCCAGACCTTTAACATCAGCAAGCTGCTTCCTATCATGATCTCTTCGGCTGCAGATAAGGCCAGATGCCTAACTCATCGCTTTCCCATGCTATCCATCCATTTCCAATTGTCCGAAAACATCCTCAATATGCCTCCCATATTCATATTCCTTATCAACTTCCTAGGAAGTCTGGTCTCCCTGTCCTATTCACAACCACATGAAATAGTATCTGAGTATCCCTATTTATTATAACTCCATGAACCTGACTCTGTCTCCTAAATTCTTCTCTGATACCCGCTCAGAGTCCAAGATACTGTCGTATGCATCTCATCAGGCTTTATTATAGATTTGTATTTATGTATTGGAGGTTTTGCCCATATTTACTGAAAGAAAATTTAACTCTTGGTTCATTATACTCTTCTTTATCACTTCTTCTGCCATCATGTTGATACCTTTGGAATCCATGTAGGCCTCAGGGACAATCCTGCATGAACATGTCACGTCATTATTTCTATGAATGCCTGCATAGCCCGAGTCCTCTGATGAAGCTGTTTATAGAGAAGCCCATGAAACATTCTGGAAGATTAGCATTTACAGACATCTTCTCCCAACATATTCTAGGATAGAAAATATAAAGATCTCTCTGTCTCTTTTATAGAGATTTGTTGGGTTCCAGAATGAGGTCCTTTCTGGAAGGAAGGAAGAGAAGGCCATTACAGCCTTATATAAGACCTGATTTGGGAGTTTCCTGATTTGGGAGTCTCTCTTCTATGATGCACCCTCAGAGTGGGCAGGTTCCACCAGACCCTTATTGAGTTATTCATGGGGGTGAGGTGTATCAGTTGCAATTGTTATTCTTATTGATGTTTTTGCTGTGAGTGAATGGCCTTTGTGATCCAGGAATCTTGTGTTTTCTGTCTGTAGATGCATATTAAAGTATGCCCAGGTAGCTTGCTAGTTTTCTAAGCAAGGTAAAACTTCAGTCTCTTTGTGGTATCTGACATCAGTACACTTTGTTCTTGAGCTTTTCAGTTTTTGGACTTTTTTGCCTTAGTCATCTTTCTCCACCTAAAGAAGCTTCTGACTGCATCATTTATGAGAAACTGTGCTATTACCAAGGACTGCGTCACTTTTGAAACAGACCTCTTTGACTCCACCTTTTAAAATTTCCAGGACAATCCCATAGTCCAGTTCGAACACATCTATGATCTTATTGTCAGTTCTATCCTCTAGTGAACTTCATGCTTCTTCACTATTTGTCAACACACTCACGTGTATTTTTGCTAATCCAAGTTTGAGTCCATGACCCACCATTATAACAACTCCTTACAAACACCCTCATCTCCTAGTAAAATTTCAACTTTGCTTTAGGCCATTGGCCCACGTATCCTGCAACTTCACTAGGCCACTCACTAAATGTTCTTCCAGAAAGGCACAACACCTTGCTGACTGAATTCTTCTCATTCATAGTACCAAATCTCAAAGGGCCTGTCAGTGCTACACAGGATGCACAGCACACCTCCCTAGTAAATGCATTCTTCATTCTCCAATATAAATTCATTTAATAGTCTCACTCATCTTTCATTTTTTTTTTTTTTGTGGTACTGGGGATCGAACTTGGGACCTTGCGCTTGCAAGGCATGTGGCAATCTCGATCATCTTTCAATTTATGATTCTGCCTCGTCTTTGATAAAGAAAGTGGATTCAAGTGGGCAAGACTTACCCTATCCACTCAAATCCCACTCATCTGCCTGAATTTGTCTCACTTCCTGTTATAATGGAGGAAATGGCATCCTCTTCTGCAAGGACAGTGCTATCACTGCAGTTCTGCATCCACCTGTTCTTAAGTACATGTTTTTAGCAATTATTTCATTTCTCTGTCACATCATCAATTTTCTTCTCTCTATTGATTTATTCCTAAGATTCTTTTAATAATATCTTTTCAAACTATCTCTTCTTGTATCTCTTTTGTCTTGCGTCCTTGCTTCTCTTTTTTTTCATCAACTAATTTGACTAAACTTAGCTTTTTGTCTTGATGAAACCCCAGCAATTGATATCATTTACTATGGCTGCTTATTTCTTGCAAAGTCAAATAGCCAACTCTCCATCTTCTTGTTGCTTGAATTCTCAATGACACTTGAATGAATGGTCACTGCTTCCTTCCCACAGCATTTTCCCCTCTCTGGGTTCCAGTGTTATAGCTTGCTCTCCTAATTTTCTTCTTATTTCAGGGAGTTCTCATACTCAATTACTTTTCTGCCTCCTTTTCTTCCCCCAAGTCTCCAGTTGGAATTTTGGAATGGCTCAGGTCTTTGTCATCAGAATTTTTTCTTCACTATAAGCTACTAGGGGTTATCTGGTTATTTTATTTATCTGATTTCCTATCACTAGCAATTCTTCTATAGTCTAATAACCAAATAGGCTCATCTATGAGCTTGCATCTCCCCCACAGCAGTTTATGTGTCTCTTTACCGCCCCCACCAATGACTTGGCAGGTTGGCAGTCTTAATTTGGAATACTATGACTCTGAGCTACAGCTGCCTGTTCAACATCTCCACTTAAATGTTCATCCATCTCATTGTCTCTTCTGTTTGGAATTAAGTTCTTTCAAATAGAAATACAACTGTTTGCTTTTTGTCAATGAAAGTCCAACATAGAAATCATTTCCTCAGTAGGGTCTTCCATGGCCAATCTGAACAAATTATCTCTCTGTGTAACCTTCAAATGGCCCAACATGGCTTGGCATGGTGGCAAAGCAGTAACCACAGCATTTTAGGAGGCTGAGGCAAGAGGATCACAAGTTTAAACCCGGACTGGCAACTTAGCAATTGCCGAATACAGAGTGAGATCCTGTGTCAAAATAAAAAAATTAAAAGATATAGCTCAGTGAAAGCCCTGGGTTCAATCCCCAGTGTACAGTAAAAAAGGCCCAACCAATGTAACTGTCATTTCATTCTAATCAGTTTGTGTACTGTGATAAGTCATTGAGTACTGTGGTGACCTGTTATATAATGATAGCTAACTGAGACAATAAAGGGTATAGTAAATTTGTTATGACTTCAGTTCTTCATACCACTTACAACCATGCGATTTGGTATGCAAGGCCCAGAATTGACCTATATGTACTGATTAGTATGTATCTCATTGTTTGTAATTCTATGGCTCATCTAGGTAGTTCTGGTCTTTCCTGGGTTCACTGATTTACTAACTTTATTGCTTGCAGTCAGGTGTTCTCTCTTTATGCTGAATCTTCAATGAATCATATATATATATGTATATATATATATACACATATATATATATGCTTTCTCTCTCTCTCTCTCTCTCTCTCTCTCTCTATATATATATATATATATATATATATGCTATACAGTATATTTTGTGCCCTCCAACTTGTTAGAAATGTGTCCCACATCCTCCAACTGGGCCCCAACTCCTAACAGTATATTCAGCTGTAAAGACTACTAGATTAATCCACTGATGAGTGTAGTGCCCCCATGATCCAGTCACTTCTCCAGGAGTCTCCAAAACTAGTAAAGATGGTTATTAAGCTTATTACCTTCATAGAGGTGGTGTCTCCATGATTCATGGCTTTGCTCAATGCCAAGTCCAGTGGCTTGCACATTAGCCAGCAAAGTAGCATTAATTAAATGCGTAAAATATCTGTTCATTTTCAGAAAGCCAAGGTGATTTATAGGATATAACTTTCAAGAGTTAACTGTGAAAAGAAAGACCAGTTCAAATACAAGAATTCTGAACTCAGACAAGGGATATAGAGTTAATTTCCTTGAGGTATCTAAAAGTAAGAAGTGGAATTTCAGAGGCATAAGAAAAAGGGGAGGAGATATCAGAAGCTCAGGGTGAGCTTTTATGAAAGAACTAGGCCAGGGAGGTGGTTGTCAAAGAGCAGAAAATACTCATATTAGGAGAGGGATAAGAGTTCAAAGCCAAGTTTTGTTGAGATACCTGTCATCCCATCAGAAGTCACATCAATAGGAGCCTCCCTCGCCCTCTCCAGCCAACTCTCCCCAATGTCTTAGTACCCCAGACCAGCCTGAAATGCTGAAATAAATTTGACATACTCTAATTTAAGATCTCTTCATGAAAGTGCCAGTTCCAGGCTGTGCTTGGCATTTAGGGCCACCCAAAATTTGGGGTGGGGCCAGGAATATTTTGAACATCTTCACCCTTCAAGTTTACCACATGTACTCAGTTTGGTGCTGTGGCCTCAATACCATTGCCCATATGCCTTGAGTGGGGCTGCAGCTCCTATTGGTGCTTTTAAACCCTAAGAGGCCTGTGGGTAGCACCATGCTGGGGCCCATGAAGGTGAAATCAAGCTGATTTTGGAACTGAGGATTATTATTCCTAGCTCCCGCCTCTTCCATGTTAAGTAATTAATATCTGTGCCATCCTGGAAGGACACAGGGAAGCACGCACATCTCCACATATGAGCACCAGATGACTTGGACACAGAGCTGTCTCACAGAGCTGGCTTTAGCTTCCTTTAAAACTCCAGTGGAAGCAAGCATATAATGTGTTCAGAACATCTGCCACATTCTATATGGGTTTAACAGAGAAGACCCTCACTTTTCTTTACCACAGCACTAGACTTCCTGTCTTAAGTGGACACTCAAAGATTGGAAGGAAATAAAAACAACTTAGTACTGAAACTCTTTAGGTTCAGTTTCTACATCTGTAAAAAAGAGATAGTTAAACCCATTCTAAAGTTATTCTGTGAGAATTAGAAGTCACATATGTGAGGTATGACAGAAATGTACAGGAAAAGCTTAAATTAAAAAAAAATATTACAGTAAAAACATATTTGCCACTAACCGCACCCCCCCCCCCCCGCCAAATACTCTCCCTTGCTTTGGATGTACTTATCCCATCATCCATACGCTTTCTGAAACAGTTCTAGAACTCATTTTTTGGTTTTAGGAAGTGTGATAAAGCATCTGGTGAGTACTATCCAACAGAAAAGCAGGCTTGTAAAAACATTTCATTGTGTCTTAATCTATCTGGTTCACTGGAACTGGCACTGTGAGACTTCTGGCTCTTCTCCAAAGTCAAAATGACCATAAGAGGTACACATTTTGAATTGATTCAGGACATGGAAGTAGCAACAACAGTACAACTAAAGACACTCATGAAAGAGGACTTCCAGAACTGCTTCAGAAAGTGGGAAAATGTTGGGATTCGTGTGTTTAAAGCAAGGGGAATATTTTGAGGGGATGTTATAAGCAGTGTGTCTTTTACTGTTATAATTTAAAAAAACCATTCACTATATTTTTTGATTACACCTCCTACAATGATTCCTAGTTATACCGGAGGCATTCAACAAATAGTGTATACTCTTGCCCTTATTATTAAAATCATCTTCGTTTACCTAGAGTACTTTAACTCAGGGAAGCAAGATGACTTGTTAAATATGGTGGAACTAGGAATACATGTAAAAGACAAATAATCCCTTAGATTGCTTCCCTACTCAGAAGCCTGTTGACCCCTGTCTTGTATAATTTCACATTCTGTGTCACTTTGCTGTTTCTCCGAGCATTTTCTTCTTTGGTGCATCAGTCAGAAAAGCCTATATTATGAAGCAGAAAGGGATAATCTTAAAAATCTTTGTGACTGAAATGAACAAATGTTTATTTCTCATTCATGTTACATTTCCATTAGGGCTTGGCAGGAGCCTTTGATGGCCCAATTTACTGAGGAGTCTAGGATATAAAGCCAGTAAATACTATCTCAATTGCTGGTTGCAGAGGAACAGAGAGCTTTGGAAGGTCTAGCTGGATATTAAGCACTCTAGCTTAGAAGTGGCATGTGTTAGTTACATTCATAGCTCATTAGTTATAACTAATCACGTGACCCCACCCAACCATAAAGGGACAGGAAGCCTAACCTCACCATATACTTGGTAGATAGAGAGCTAGAAGTGATCGTGAAGAACACTGATTATTTCCTTGTTGTGCTTTGACAAGCTACTCCCTAAGGCGAGGAAAAACCAATCTTATCGTACAAATCTTCCAGAAAAAGAAAATCAAACTCCAAGAGAACTGTCAATTATATGGATGGAAGGGAAGCAGGGATATTTTTGTTAATCAGAAATAGGCCTCCATATCCTTAGAAAGTGATGTACGAATGTTAATTTTTGTCATCCCATGGACACTTGCTATTATTTCTTCCATAAACTACTATTGTATTCAAACCAATGTGTAGATTTCTACTTGCATCCTCCTTTAACCCAGGATTTGCAAAGTTTTTGTGGCATTCTATAAAAGCAGAGAAATGTAAATTTGTAAGAGAACCTTACCAGCTAGCTTTTTTTCATGACTGCTTCCTAGCAAACTACCCCAAAGCTTAGCAGTTTAAAATAAATATGTTTTTTTCCCCTCAAAGATTATGGGTGAGGAATTCAGGAAGTACTTGGATTGGTGCTTCATCCCCAATCCACAGGCATTGGTTGGGGCAGCTACAGGTGGAGAAGCCACTTCCAAGAGGATTTCTTTATTCAGTGTCTAGGGCCTTGGTGCTCTTTGGCTTTCTGTCTATATTTCTTATTCTGTAAAACCTCTCTGTGGGTTTTGCTTTTTTCACACGGGAGTTCAGGATTCCAGGGATAAGTGTTTCAGTGACTCACTTCCTAAGTTCCACAATGTCATTTACTCTACTACATTCAACTAATCAAACAGGTCCTCAAAGAAGCCCAAACTCAAAAGAAGGGGATTCACACCTTACTGGGAGGGATGACATCTCACCTGCCACATACCAAAAGTTTAGAAATGTTGAATGGTGTACTGAAATTGAACAAATGTCTGGATTCCCATCCAATTTCTTGAATTTGACCAAATCTCCCCTTTCTTACACACTATAGCCTTTCTCTGAGCTCGATGTTTTTACTTATAAAATATGAAAGTAGAAGGATGGTCTCTGAGGTTTCTTCCTTTGTAACATATATTTCATAATTCCTATAGTTTCCATCTGTCCTTCAAATTTTGCTCAAAATTCTCTTCTCATGAAAGCTCTTCTAATTGATAAAACCTGTCTGTAATCACACGCTGTCCATTAGTGAATTTCCTCAGCACACATGTGGGTAGCTCTTGCACTAAGATCAAATTCTGTACTCGTTTTAATGTGTCACAAGCCCCAATGTTCAGCAACATCATCCGACATTGATCTTTTTCTCCCAAGAATTCCTATTACATTTTTAGTGCAAACCACAGAATCTGGCATTTGGGAACATGGTGTCTTGCATTGCTTTTAAATTTTTTCACGTGTACTAGTTGTGTCTTGCCAACTGGACTTTAAACTCTTCATAGTCACTATTCATGCTTTATGTATTTATGAATTTAGCACAGTAATGGGAACAAGCAGTGTCTAGTAAATGTCTACTGATGGTGCTTGTGTTTTGTCTTGAAGTTGTATATGTTAAGCTTATAGGCTCATTTTGGTTAATTTGGCTTTTTTTCACTGCCAGCTCTTCCAAAGTTACTCAATGGTATAGTATTCATAATTCACACAATACATTTTCCTGGTAGCTTTTGCTATTGAATTTATTAATTCAAGAGTCATGCCTATATTAAGGTATTTTCATTCTAACCTAATTCTTCCCCTTTAAAGACTTCAGTATTTTCTTAGAAAAAAAAATCCATTGATGATACGTGGCAGAATCAATTTTTCCATTGATGACACTACATTTTTAGCTGGTATTTCATTCCCATTTTCAATAATATAAACTCATGAATTATTTCTTTATTCAAAGTATTATAACTCTTTAGGACAATTTCTTTTTTTGATGTAACAAATTATTCCATATTTGGCTGAGATGTGAGTTCTGGGCTATTTTGACATGTCCCATCAATGTTTGAGATATTCCTTGATTCATAAAGTATGATTTCTGGGTTGATCTTGTACTTTTCCTGCCCCAGACTCTTTCAGTCATTTTCCCACTGATCAACTATTTCTTTTAGTAGAGGATGGTAAGTAGAAACTAATATAGGGGGTTTGGGTGACCTCATTGCTGTAAAGAGTGTATTGCTTGCAGGTGATTTCAGTAGGCAGAATTGTGTGATTGTGTGTGTGTGTGTGTGTGTGTGTGTGTGTTTAAATCACCCCCAATACTAATAAAATACCACAAGGTTTTTGAAAAGTATTTTTCTTCATTTTATATCTCCTTTCTCCAAAAGAGAGAAACTTGGGCCCAAAACTTTATATCTGTATACTTAATTTATTTTGTAATACATAAAACAATTTTAAAGTATTCCTCTGATACTATTACCAACATCCAACTACTCAATAAGGATCAACATTTTTAGATTTCTTTGAAAATCTTTTTGTTATTAGTATACACTCCATTATTATTTGCTATCAAGTTATTTTGGTCAGAAGTTCTTGAGTTAATTTTTTTCTGTGTGTTTGTGTTATCAGTTTGATGTAAAATTAAGTTCATTTGCTTGTTTGTATTAAGTTGTAGAGATTGCTCTTCTCATCCTTTTAAATTTAATTGTATTTTCAAATTTTAAAAATATATGTGGATTGAAAGCCAAAACATCTACACTACATACTAAAATGTATACCCAGGGGTCTTATTTGCATCCTTATAGCATACACCCCATTTCTGACCACTCTTTTTAACTCTTTTCATTAGTTTGTGCTTTATTTTTATAAAAGTTAATGTATACACATATGGTTTCTTCTCCTTTCTTATACAAGGTGCTATTATAGTCATAATATAATACTTTGCACCTTACTTTTTTCCATATAATAATATATCCTGGAAACTATTCTATTCAGTGTGTAGTGATGTCCCTCATTCACTTCATTAACCAGAGAATTTTGTTGTTTGGTTCCACCATATTTTCTTTATAGGCTGAGACACCTTTACTTTATGTATTATCACTTTAACTTTTCCGGTTCAATATTTTAAGAAGATGAAAAAAATATTGGTCTGGTTTCATCTGGCATGAAAATAACTTTAATGATAAAAATTGCAGAGATTAAAGAAAAAGAGTACTTGTTTCTATTTTATAGTTTTATCTCACCTTGAAACACAGTTCTCCACCACAGCAGGGTCAATTTTTGAGAACAGTGAGAGTCCAATCAGTCCAGAGGTATGGATATCAGAATTGATTATTCTGAGAGCAGATGTTCAGCAAACTTAGTCATAAAGTAAGGCTTAGACACGATGCCAGATATACTGTCCCATCAGCTTGTCATTGATGAGGGGGTCAGGACACTAAAAAAAAAAAAAGAAGAAATAAACAAGGCCTTTGCTTACACGTATACTTTCCAAAATATTAGTTGAGAATTATTGCTGTAAAACAATAACTCATTTTGTTTTATAAAATATATGTCATGGAACAAAACAGTTCTTTTTTGCACTTAACTTTTTTGCAGTTATTTTACGTATGAGTATGATGAGTTTTGACAAGTGTGTAAACCCATGTTACTTTGAACATGATCAAGATATACCACGTTTTCTTCACCATAAAAATTTTTAAATGCTCCTTATAGTCAAAACCAGTCTCTAATCAAGGCCCCATATGTCCACTGCACTGCTTTCTGTCACTATAGACCAGATTTGCCACTTTTAGAACTTAAGTCAGTGGAAGCATATGATATGTGTTCTTTTTGTTTGGCATCTTTCACTCAGTATAAGATTTTCAAGTTTGTTCCTATTTATTTCTGCATAAGATTTTATTGTGAAGATATATCTTAGTATTTTTTTAATGTATATACCTTGTGTTGGCTTTGTGCTGAGTCTAGATTGGGAAAATTATGAATAAAATAGCAGAAAATATTCTCGAACAAGCCTTTGTATAATGAATGTTTTCATTTCTCTTGAGTGAATTTTAGGTGTGAATTGGTGATTTCTAAAATAAGTATATATGTATACAAAACTGCCAAACTGTTTTACATTTCCACCAGCAATCCATGGAGGCCCCAGTGATTCATGCCTTTGGTAACATGTTGAATTGTCGGTCTTTTTAAAGTTTGGTTACTCTAGTTGGTATGTAGTAGTAGCTCATTGTGGTTTGAATTTGTGTAGACTAATGATGCTGAGCATCTGTTCTGTACTTATTGGCCATTTGTATATATTGTTTTGGAAGAAATTGTTGAAATTTTTTGTCTGTTTTAAAAATTGTTATTTTGTCTTACCTGGGTTGGTAAATTTTCCTCCCATATATTCTGGGAATAGTTCTTTCTTAGATATAGGTATGGCAAATACTTTCTCTCAATCTTTGATTTATCTTTTTATTGTCTTAATGGTGATTTTTGAAGAGTAGAAGTTTTTATTTTGGATGCAGTCTAATTGTGAATTTTTCCAATATGGATCATTATATGTGTGTGCCTTATATTTGTCTACCCAAGTTTGAAAAGATTTTCTCCTATATTTATCTAAAAGTTTTATAGTTTTTACATTTAGGTTTATGATTCATTTTGAGTTAACCCTTGTACAATGTGAATTAAAAGAAAAGAAATATACATATGGGAATCTGTTGTTCCAGATATTACCACAACTACATGATTTATATTAACACCACTAGTAACAAACCATGTTACTGTCACATTCCCCTCATATTTTGTGCTGAAAAAGGTACATCACTTTTGTGACATTTTTTCCTTAAATCCATCACACAGCCTAATAAAGGAAAACAGCAGATATTCCAAAAGAAGAGACATTCTGCAAAATACCTGAAAGGTAATTTTTAAAAGATCATGAAAGACAAGAAAATACTGAGAAATTTTTACAGATCAGAAGACACCTGAATACTAAATGTAATGTAATACACTTGTTTAGATTCTGGATCAGAAAAAAACTGATGAATCTGATGAAATCCAAATGAAGTTTATAATTTAGATAATGGTATTGGTATCAATGATAATCTATTTAGTTTTGATAAATGTATCAATTACATACAATGGCAACATTGGGGCAACTTGGTGAAGCATATATGGTAATTATTTGTATTAATTTGTCACTTTTGTGCCAATCTAAAGTTATTTCAAAACAAAGAATTGAAAAACGTGGTCTTTGGATCCATGAACATGGTATATCTAGTTATTTGAGTCTTTTACAAATTTCTCTCTGTCATGTTTTGGAGTTTCTAGTATAGTTTGCACATATTTTGTTAAATTTATCCTTAAATATTTTATGGCTTTGAATATATTATACTCATAACTTTCAAAAATTTCATTTCCTATTGTATTTAGTATTATATAACAATATAATTCATTCATATGCATTTATATTGTTCTGAAAACTTTCCAAATTTTACTTATTAGAATCAGTAGCTTCAAAAAGAAATAGATTTGAAAGAATTTTCTTTATATACTTTATTATTCTTGGCAAATAAAGACAAATTTACTTGGTCTTTCCTAATTTATATGCTTTTTATTTATTTTTTCTTCCATTCTTTTAAAAAATTTTGTTCATTTTTATTCATATAATCAATATAATATAATCAGTGTTACAGATGAGCTCTATCACCATCCAATACATAATATTTACTTGATTCTTCTTTTGGTTGAATGATTCTCTTACTAGTACAGTTATTTTTTTCCTACTTATTCATAAATAGACTAATGATTCCAATGAAATTTCTTAGCTTTTAGTTACTGAATAATTTCTTCAACAGGGAAACTTTTCATGTCAAAATACTTCCTACAAATTAGTGTATTTTTCCCAGTCTTCTACTTAACCTTGTCTTGAAATGTAGTAAGATTCTTTGAAGTTTGTGTATGACATCAGTGTTTCCAAAACACAAGCATAAAGCCTGTAAGAAAGAAATGTTTTCCCTCCTGCATATTTCATGGGGCCATATAATATCTTATTTTCTTCATATTTAACAAGAAGAATCCTTTATACTACAAATGGCAGGAGACTTCAGGCCCATCAATACACTTGTGAGATGGATAAAATTCCAGTTATATTTTAAGACTCCATCTTCTCAGCTATGTGAAAATGTTGCATGAGCTCTTTAACTGTTTGTTTAGCAATACCCTTATTCCCCCATTTAAAAAAAAAAGAGAGATTCAGGAAAGCAGGCCTCCTTAAACAGCACAGGACTTCTGAACAACAATAATGAAAGTGATCAGTGCAACCTTTTCCTTATTTTCAATTTTAGGGCAGAAACATTGAGTCTTCCATCATTAAGCATGATATTACCTGTAGATTTCTTATATGATGTTCTTTATGAGATTATAAAAAATTCTTCCTTAGTTTGCTGAGAGTTTTTATCATGAATAAATGTTATATTTTGTCATAGGATTTCCCTGACTCTCGTAAGGATATATATTTTCTTTCAGTCTGTTAATGTAGTGAAATACCTTGATAGATTTTTGAAGTTAAAATAACTTTGCATTCGTAGGATTAATATCATAATATATTATCATATATATATGGATTTTAAATTACTAATATTTTAAAAGAATTTATATATGCTTGTGAAAAATACTGTTTTAAAATTTTCTTGAATTACCTGGTTTTTGTATCAGGGTAGTGTTAAAAAATAAGATGGAAAGTGTTTGTTCTCTATTTTTTTGAAAAAAAAAATGTAAGATTGATATTATTACTTCTTAAATCATTAGATTTATTTCACCACTGAAGCCATGTGGCCCTGGCCTTGGCAAGAATTTTTAAAACCACGAATTCAATTTATTTAATAAATATAAGGCTATTTGATTTTTCAAGTTTTTTAGTATCAGCTTTGATAATCAATTTTTTCAAAAATTTTGTGCATTTCATATATGTTGTTTAATTTTTTGGCATGTAGGTATTTATAATATTTTATCATTATTCCTTCAATATCCATAGGATCCACAGTGATATTATTCATTACTAATATGCATGTAATAGAACATAGATAAAATGCTTTAAAGATGGAAACATGACAGATATGTCTTTGTTAAATTTAAAATATTAAATTAATTTAATTTAACTTTATAACTGTACTTAAGTAAATTTTTATTTATTTATTTATGTATTTATTTATTTATTTATGGTACCAGGGATCGAACTCAGGACTTGTGCTTGTGAGGCAGGTGGCAGAACCACTGAGCTAAATCCCCGGCCCAGTAAAAATTTATTTTTGAGAAGAACTCATGAGTTGTTTCAGTTTTGAAAGCTTTTCTGGTTTCCATTTAAATTGAATGATATATAAATTGGTTTTGATATTCTTGAGTCAGTTTTGCCTTAGAAATTTTATGCTATAGTCTTTAGTCGCAGAAATTTCATGTCAGTCTGGTACCTTTTTCTTGTAAGTTATTTGTTTTTCCTACCTGAATGCTTAAAAAAATGATTCTTTAGTCTTGATTTTCAGTACTTTAATGCTGAGTGTTACTAGAATTTCTTGTAATACGTGTGCTTTTTATTGAGGTTACTTTCTTGTACTGTACACATAACTGTATCTTCTGTTGTAATTGTTGGCTTTTATGCTTTAGGATTACTATTTTATGTCTGTCTATCAATAATTTTATAACCCACTATCTTTAATCTTGTCATTTTTGTCTTAGTCTGTACTCACTCTACCTGAAGTCCTTTCTTTTATGTTGACAGATTTTTCAGTGATATTAATTTTGTTTTTGCTATTTCTTATGTCTTTTATGGTGTTTTATCAATCCTCACTATGTTTCCTTGGTTCTGTAGTCTCTTTTCACCTCTCATTCTTTTGTTTCACATTGTATCTTTGAGATCTTGTTTGCCTGAATTTGTGTTGGTATTAAATTGTTTTAGTTTCTATTAAACTACTGTAAAGATACTGTTTATTACTCTTGCTTTTTTTCCTTCCAAATTGTCATCTTTATGCACATTTTGTGTTCTGTGTTCTTTTTGTAATTTTTAATACCAGAAATAATAATTTATTGTCTTGTTTCTCTCCATATTGATACTGCATGGGCAATTCTCTTCCAAACTTTTGTTAATCTTAATATGGAAATCCTACCTTCACCCCCGCAATTATAAAATAAATTTATACCAATTTTGGACAATTTAAAAAATATATACATAAGAAAATTTTCAAAGAAGAAAAAAAGGAAAAGTACCTATAATTCCATCATTTGGGGATAATGAGTATTTGACAACATCTAGCTTTTATATACTAACATATGTTTAAAAGCAAAACTTAGATTGTAACGTGAGTGGAGGGAAATTGGTTGTGGGGGATGGAAGCCATGGCCTCTCACCTGCTATGCATATGCTCTACCACTGAGCTCTATCCCCAGGCCATACATTGTCTTTTTATTTTTATTTTTTTAAATCAAAGCATAACTGTTCTTTGAAAATGCAAGTTAAAGGCTACAACATAATCCATATATGGAGTTCCTAGAATATGGTAAATTCTTAAGGTGCTTTTAGGTTATGTTATATCTAGTTTTTCAATATTCTAAATGATGCTGCTATGTATTTCTTTGTGAATCTCTCTCCTCAGTTAATGTGTTTCTGTGGGATAGATTCCTAAAATTAAAGTCATTACATCCAAACATTAGAACTTTAAATGTCTTCTGAAGCTTTTGCCAGTTTCTATTTCCAGACATGTTTACAACTCCAAGCAACATTAGGTAAGGCTGTCTACCTTATCCTACCCTTCTTACTTCACTCTTACCTTGCTTTTTAGTTTATTTTGCTTGCCCTTCTGTCTTAGAACTGAGATTTGCACAGTTTGAGCTTAGCAAATGCTTTCAGGACAGATGAATTTTCACATCTTTTTAGTCTGATTACTGCTTTAGACAATGGAGGAAGGCAATTACTCTGGAAGTGAAATCTGAGAAGCTCAGTAAGAGCTCTCCACCCTGATAATTAACCTCCTTTGGACTATCCTCTGGTATCCTACTGTCCAGGGACAGTGGAGAGGTGAGCTAGGAGGCTGAGAGCCTGGAGCACTGCTGTGTGGAGTCCGGCTTGTACTGGTTGCTGGTAATGTACAGGAAATCAAGATGCAGCCTTCCATGCAGTGTGAGGGGTACAGGGCTATAGACTCCACCAATCCCTTGCCATGCCTTGATGGACAGGTGTCAAGCATTGAGTTCTTCCACTCTCTCCCTCCCTGCCCATGTGCCCTTAATGTTCAGTGCAGCAAAGCCTCTCATCAAGCACCAGTACCAGACCAGTCACTGCCACTCTCAGTGGTCTGGTCTTCAACCTATCAAGCCATCTCTTTCTAGAATTGTACTAGGGGAAGTGTTTCCATTTCTGTGCTTTATTTTCTTTGCAATTTGTTTTTGAGTTCTGTTAGCACTTTGTTGTTCATGTCTCTTTGTTGCTTAGCCATCTCATTTCTGAGATTTTTTTCTAATTCTTATTTATGATCTTTCATTGCCTCATTTCTTTCATTTTCTTATTGTCCTTTAGCTTGGGCTTAAGTTGTGGTTTTTCTTTGTTTTATGATCACATTTTTGGCATGTGTTCTTTTCCTGCAGGTTTATAATTTTAAGTTATCTACATTTCTCCTGTGGTGAGCAGGATAACAACTCCTTGAAGATGTCCATATCCCTGGCCCCAAAACCTATGGATTTTATGTTACATGGAAGAGAGAAACTAAGTTTGCAGATAGAATTAAGTTTGCTTGTCATCTGGGGTTAAAATATGGATGCTATCTTGGATCATGGGGGCAAGGGGTTAGAATTACAAGGTTTCTTTACAGAAGAGGGAGAAAGAATAAGAGTTAGGGTTAGAGAAAGATTTGAAGATGCTGCTTACCTTGAAGGTGGAGGAAGTGGCCATAAGCCAAGGAATGCTGGTGACCTGCAGGATCTGGAAAAGGCAGGAAAACAAATTCTTTACAGGAGTCTTCAGGAATGCAGCCCAGAGGATCCCTGGATTTCATTCCAGCGGGCCCCATTGTAGATTTCTGGTTTTTATCATGGAAAATAGAACTTGTGTTGTTTTAAGCCACATGGTTACAATTGTTTTTTACAGCAGCAATAGGAAATGAGTACACCCTTTTGTAAGAAGTTTCATAGGGTTCCAGTATGATTCATTTCTATTGCCTATTTGAAGTGAGATGTGCATTCCAATTCCAGTGAGGAAGCTGCACAAGGCCTAGAAGACCACATCCTGTAGAGGACAGAGACCTCTCGTGCACACGGTGATGGTAGATCCCCTTGAGACAAAGTGGACATAGAGAGGCACTACATGCTTATCATTAACATTACTGAAAGTATTTTACTTTGTCACATTTTGAGCTGGAGGCAAAATGGTAACTGGAGAATTTTCTTCTTTCTCAAATCCTTTTTCACCTCTTCTATCTATACTAACTAGGCTAATCTCTTCCAGTTTTTTTTGGAAAAAGAAAAGAAAGAAAGCAAGAAAAAGAAGCATGATACATGGGAGAAAACCAAAAGAAAAAGAAAGAACAATGCTCATCAGCTCAGCATGGGATGAAGGTCAAGCTCACTACCACTCCAACTGGGAACCTCCCTGACATCCTCTTGACTTGCAGTTTCTTAATTTGTGTGTGGCCCCAGAGTTCTGGAAATCATCCAGACTTCTGCATTTTGACAGAGTTTTCAAACAAGCATTTCTTCTGTTAAAAGACCCAAATCGGAGCATTGATACCATATGTATCACCTCCCATTTTTGGCCTCTGATATGGGAGGGGGAGAAGCCACACTCACACACAGTCACACACACACACACACACACACACACCCCACACACACACATCTGTGCATTACTTGGACCAGCTGAAGGCAGAATTCCAGTCCTAGACTGATGAGCCTGGTGGAATATATAAAGAGTGTTTTGTTATGTACATGTTATGCTGAAGAAATGTAAATGAATTCAAATAAAAAGTTCCAAAGAGCAGCACCATGGAGTCGGGATGCAGCTTGCTTATTACATTCAGTTGCCTGTTATTCCTGCCATCACCGATTTGCACCTGCAATTACCTCTTCACACCTGGGAGTGCACAGGTTTTGTTGATTCCATTTCAGGACTGCTCAGCCTACATGTTTCCCAGAATAAAGAGCCTTCTAGATCTCAGAATTCAGATACGAAGGTGACAATTACTTGTGGGCTTGATTGTTTAAAAAAGGAATTGGGAAAAGGAGGAGGAAAAAAGTCAAAGAAACAAAAGAAAAAGTGGAGAAATTCTCTTACCTACCTTCAAAGGATCTCAATTTACAAACCTGGGAACTTGCAGCCTTTGTTGCTCTTGAGTATCAAAGGAACTCAGCTCCTACTAGCAAGATACAGTACATAATTCCATGAACAACACTTAGGATAGACTGTCATTTTCTACAAAGGCGGCTGGAAATCATTTACATTGCAAGATTCTCAGTGGTGATAACAAGGTATTCAAAATGAGAATGAGTCAGAGATAATCTTCAAAAGGTTCCCAAGTGAAACCTCCCCCCTTCCCCAAGAGTCCTCTGGAAGAAAGCAGATGCAAACACATCAGCTTAGGTGGTTGAGACGGATATGATTTTCTGCACCTGTGTTCAAAGTTGCTTGTCATTTTGGGTTGAGAAGAATTACAGGAGATGAAGCTTAAATACCGCAGACTTTTGTGGGTCAAATAGTTCTATCATTCACTGGCGAAGTGTGACTAAACCCTAACTTTCAGTTGGTCAGGGAGTTTTCTGCTGGTCTGGGGTTCATCACACAGAGCTGAGTGCAGACCTGGGAGGCCCTGCAGTAGCTCCAAACTGCAAAGATAAATGATAAACGTAGAAAGTGCTTTGCTGTAGTCTCTCACTATGGTGTTTTGCAAATCTAAGAGACAGAAATGTGGCTCCAAGTTACAAGATGCTAGAGTAGGATAACCATTATTTATGAAGCTCTAAGAATAAAAATCATATGTAGATATTTAAATTGTCTATGTTTTTATTAAAAAGAGTAATGGTTATAAGGCACATACTTATCATACTGAAGATGTTGCATGTGAAGTGTGCGATTGCCTAGTGCAACTTCCTAAAAAATTCCATATAGTGGGGACTATGATTATTAAAATTTCATAGACGGGGACATTATATCTTGAAAAAATTATGTACCTTTCACAAGGACTCACTAGTATTAATTTGTTGAAAAAAGTATTTAAATATGGTGGCCTTGACTCCAGAGAACAGGTTCTTAGACACTATGGAGAATTCATAAATATGTATATTCATGGGTAGAAGGGTAATCTTTGTACGTTTTTCATCTTAGATGTACTATTTGACATTGACCTAATATAGCAACGTGAAGACACCAGGATGCTGGGGGTCGGGAAAGTTAATTGAGAAGAGATTCATTTTCATAACATGGTTTTCTTTTGAAAACATACTTTTTGAGCACTTTATATGTATACAAGTATCCTTGATGGTCCCTAAGCAATCTGTAAACTAGCTAATAATGTAATAAATTTATGCATGGGAGCCTTAGCAGTTTCTCCATGGACTCACAAAACGAACAGCTAAGATTCAAGCTGAATTTCCTTCATTTCACTCAGCTGAAAGATCAAGGGATGTGGAAGGACTCCAGGAAACCTGAGATCAGTTGAAAAGCTGTACTTTCACACGGATTTCTTTCAGATTGAAGACATCACGGAGAAACAAGGTGTACTTGGAATTGTTTCACTTCAGACTGGGCACATCAATGACAAATAGTACTTCAAGCATATTTGTGCTGTGTCAGTTCTTCAGCTGGAGAAACTCCATTCCTGCTTTCCCTATTTACTTCCCCTATTTGCTGAAAGTGACTGTAAATTCACAGCAGCTGATGGCACCTTTTCTGAAACCCAGTTATGCAGACCCAGAGAGTGCAGAAAAACTGACTAAGGCAGCCAAGGCCGAATCCAGGGTAAATTTTCAAGTTCAAGCGACAATGTGAGAGTCTAGCAACAGTAGCTGTTTTGTGAATGTCTGCTTGGCACAGGTGCCTGACAATTTGCTGCTGGAATAAAGGAAGAATTGAAAGGTGTGGAGTGGAGTTATTCCTTCTCATAAGAAACTTCACATTCTTATATGTAAAATGAATGTGTTGACCACCAACCATCACACAAATCTAAGTGCTAAATAGAGGTACAGATATTGGCTAAGACTGAAGAGCATATAAGCTTTTCTGGTGGTTTCTGATAACAGGGATATAAGAGGGTAAAACATGTGAATTGCATCTGTGTGGTTAAATCACAAGATGTTGTGAGTTATGGGAGGTACAGAGGATAGTCCAGTTAGGGTGAAGGTATAACTGATATGAAGCAGCCATATTTCAAACACAAGTCATTGGCTTCAAAAGAAAACAGAACTGCTGAAGAGATATGGAGGATCCATGGGAAATTCACCATTAGAATGATGGGGCCGTGAGCACTCTTGCCGTCTGAAGCCCAACTTTAGTATTATTTTGGCTCACATCTGCTTCCACTCATTCAGTCAGAAATGAGAACATGAGGTGAAATGACTTGCTGGGGTGCAAGGTGTGATGGTGCTAGAATTCTTATCATTATAGTCAATTAATTCATTCAACATTTACTGCATAGCCATGACCAAATATTGCACTTAGCACTGGGGATGTGGAGTGAAATATTATTCTCACATTTCTTTACTTCTTGCTACAGAGTAAGAGATAAGCAAATGAATTCCACTGAAGACATAGTGGGGAGCAGAGTAACAATATTCTGCACATTTGTTCTGGTGTCTCAATGTCCTCCGAATTAAAGCAGAGCTAGCATTGATGCCCAACACCTAGAAAGTCCATTTGACAATCATCTAGAAGCCAACTTGGGCTTTTGGGCTTGTTTTTTTTCATTTTCCAAACTTTCTTCCAAATGATCTATAAGGTATGTTTGGGGTTTTCTTATCTTTTTAACCAGATGATTGTGTCACAGTCTTACCAGTTTCATCAGTTTAACAAATTTGTCTTAAAAATGGGGCCATCAGAATCTAATGATATCATGGCAAATACAGTACATGAAAAGTTGTACATGACAAGTGCTTGGTCAAACTGAAATGTTTTGAGAGGTGCCTACTGAAGATGGGCTTCATAGCCTCTGAGACTGTGGCATCTCCTGGCAGTGTGTCAGCATTCTGCACTACCTGCCTCTCCTGCTGCTCATCATAGCATCTCTGATTTCTATTTGGTGCATATTGATTTTCCAATAATCAGTAGGGTTATTGGCTTAGTGACTTCTTATGTCTCTGTCTCAATAAAAATACATAGAGGATATCTAGTTCTGCAAAGTGTTGCTCAAAGGATGTGTAACAGACAACAATAGTCATTGGATATTATCAAAGGCAGAGACAGAATGACTTGTACTCCCCAAAGGGTGGTAGCATATGTCAGCCTCAACTTTTTGGGAGCAGGGGAGAAACAGAGGAATGTTCTGGAGAGGCCAACTTTGCTAGGCTTGATGCCTGCTGACAGCAAAGCCATTTATGACAGAGCATCTTAGAAAGTTGGAACCTTGTGAAAAACGACTTCAGGAAGTCATTTTAAAAAAATAGAAAGTCTTTGCTGACTCAAGTTAGCAAATCCCAGATGTAGCACATCTCTGAAATTAAAGCATCAGAGATCTGGTAGCTGATAGTTGGAGTATATTCCTTCATCTCTAACACACTGGAAATAGGATAACATTGCCTTTCTGCAAACCTTTTTGAGGTTCCTTGTTGGTCAGTAAGTATAACTGATTAATATCCCTGTCATGTCCCCATGGTGTATGAATAGAGAGGATTTGAGTTTGTAGAATAACAGAGGTGAAATGGATTTAGGAATCATGTAGTCCAAAGACCTTATCTTAAAAATGGGTAGGTAAGGCCAGATATATTAAATGACTTTCTGAAGGGCACAATTTGTCAGGGATAGTTTTAGGATGAGAAGGGAGCCTTCTCAAGTCCCAATAAAGAGATCTGTCATATGAAACATGCCAACATTCCACATACCATGATAATATGGAATTTTTCTCCATCCTGACCTGCTTCCTAGCTACCAAAGCATTACTTTAAAAAAACTCTGGCTTTAGAGTCCTAAATTGATTACCATCCCAATAGGAAAGTTTTCAAATTAGATTTACGTAATATCTATCTATACTATTCTTATCTAGCCCCGTGCTCTCCAATAGAAATATAGTGGGAGCCACTTATATAATTGTAATTTTAATTGGTCACATTTAAAAAAATAAAGCAAGATAAATGAAATTAAATTAATAATAAGTGTTTTACTTAATTAATACATCTGGAAAAACATCATAATTTCAACAATATAATCATTAGAATGATTCTTAACTGTGCTAAGTCTTTGGAATCCAATGTATATTTCATTTCAATAGCCACCTGTGGCTAGTATCTCCCATACTGGATAGTATAGTTTCATACCCATTCTCTTCATCTTTTTCATGATTTTCACTGAGTTAAACTCATGAGGGAACTTTCAGTGGTTTAATCTTTGAAGAGGATATTTTCTAAACTAAAACTGAAAAATGTATGTGCTGCTTCTCCAAATGAGAAATAGCTTAGAAATGGTTTGGAAATCAACAATTTCAAATTTCTGGCATATTTAAATGGTTTGTGGGAATAAAGAGATAGTATATTGAAATTGGTACTTGGAAAATCTGAAATGAATGGAACCTGCAAATAAATCAACCGATAACACTTATAGACACTTTGGAACAAGCTGTCTCAGTACTTCTTGGGTTGATGGCTGTGATCCTTTCTTTTTGTTGAAATTCTCTCATGTGTTTGTTCTTTCAGTATTGGCCAACAGATATGGCTCCAAGAACCCTATTGAACTTCACTAAGACCCTGATGCTACAAATTCCTTAGAAACATTTTCCTTATGTAGCAGATCTCTTACTTTCTACATAATACATTCATTTGAAAGTCGAGTTTTCCTAAGTTGAGCAATAGACTTCTATGTTAGTGTTGAGAGGAGAGGAAAATTCATTCTCATCCTAGAATTCATACAAACGTTTCCTGAAGCTGTCAGATGATGAAACTGAGGGTATTTTAAGATGGTGGAAGGGGTCAGTTTTCAAAGAACAGGATTTAACTCTGGCAGACAAATTGCTTGGCCAACCAGGGACTGCGCTCCTAAGGAAGCAGACAGGACTCTCAATAGTTGGTCATTTTATTGCTGCTTAAGAGGTGGTTAATTAGCTGAATATAAGATTAAGGAAACAGAATCCCACATTTCCCTTTTTGTTTCCTTCCCATCCATTTGCCTCATTTTGATCGTGTTACAGGGGTCAAGGAAGACAGCTGGGCAGCCCCTAAACCTGTGCAAGTCCACACTGGCACTTGACAGGGTGGGGGGAAAGAACTTTTCTCCTCCTCCCATTTCGCAATTTAAAAAGGCCTTGGCTGTCAGCTCTCATTAGTCAGCCACCTCTACCTGTCTTCTCAAGTCTCTGCTTCTGTCCTCTTGGCTTCCTCCCCCTGCCTCTTTCCTCCCCTGAAAGGAGGGAAGAGTAGGGTAAGCTGGTGGTCATACTGCACACTTTAAGTCTCCTGTGAACTGCCTCACGCCCTCCTGCCTCCCTTTGGCATGAACTCTGTGAAGCAGCCTGCTTTGTGCTTTATCACTTCCTGTCAAGTGTGTTCCAAGCCTGTCTGAAGTGGTACTCACTGCTCTTCTGACTTTATGGCTGATTGGTGCCTATGTGGTTAACTCTCACACAAGAATAATCTGGAGGGCCAGGGATTTAGCTCAGTGGGGCTGCCGCCTGCCTTGCAAGCTGAAGGTCCTGAGTTCAATTCCTGGTACCAAAAAAAAGAAAATAATCTGGAAATGATGGCGTAAAAAACCTCATGGAGAAACCCTTTTTGGAATGGAAAATAAAAGCTCTGAGATAAATGTTGGTCCTTTCCATCAGTCAAAGGGCTGGCTTAGGCACTGTCTTCATAGGGCTATGCAGGAGTCCCACCCAAATCAAGTGAACAGGAGTGTGCTTATGTCCATTCTCCTGTGCCTCCTTGTTCTGTCTTTCTCTCCTTCTGTCCTCCCTGCTGCTCCCTGGGAACACATCCAAATTAACCGCTTGCCAAGCCTTTGTCTCAGGCATTGCTTTGGTGAGGAACATCCTGGCTAAAGAAGGATCCTATTCTGATAGTCACCCAACAAAGTGGATTTCAGATTCTAGACAGTTCAGCACTTTGGCAAAGATCTACTGGGAGTGATAAGTCTTTGTAGTCCCAGTAAGCCCAGGGCACGTCACATCATCATCTTGGGCTCTTGCCTCTTCCACTAGCCTGAAAAATACTCATGGCTCCATCATACCCTGACCATCAGTGTTCCTCATGTGAAGTAGAACTCAAGCTCCAGCTCAGGTCACAGAGGCAACCACAACACTGTTTCTCACCCACTGACACTGATGGACTTGTATCTACCTCCCTTCTGGTATTCTGCAGTCACAGAGAGCCTGGACCAGAAACTCCAGTGCTAGGATCCTTTATTGTTATTTCATGGCTTATTGAATAATTGAGATGTAATGATCTGCCCTTCTGATGCCTTCTTTGAGCTCTGCTTTCTTACTTCTCCCTGCAACCATTATTATTTTATCTCTTTATTTATCTGCTTTGTTCCATTTCCTGAACATCAGCTTAGCCCAATCAGACCTTTAACCAGAAGGCCCCATTAAGCAGGACTACTAACATCTTTTTCAAGAAACTTTTTGTATCGGTCAGCTTTCCAGTTGCTGGGACAGAGTACCTCACAATTCAAAGTTAAAGGAGAAGTTAATTTGGCCGACAGTATCAGAGACGTAAGTCTGTAGTTGGCTGGCTCCAAAGCAGGAAAATGATGGTGGAAGGGTGGAGATATAGTCTCCAAAGGCCTATCCTCAGTGACCCATTTTCTCCAACGGGGCCCCACCTCCTCACCTTGAGCTATGACCATCAGTGGATTATTCCAGTGATGGGTATACCACCTCCCTGATCCAATCACTCCTCCAGGAGTCTCTTAATTCAGTCAACTAAGATTAACTGGCACAACTTCCTTGTGGATTTCTTTCTTTCATGAGTATTGAGTAGTTCTTTTCTACCTGCACAATGACAGCAACCCACTGATTCTAGCCTTGTTCTTCTACCTTAGCCCAGAAGACAGCCTCCCCCAGCTTTTTCCTCAGTCTCAGGTCCCACAGGCTGGTCTTTAGTTTACTCCCAAGAGGCATCAGAATACTTTCATGCAGATATAACATACTTGCTATGAGAAAGAACAAGGTTAAGTACACTAGGTGAATCCCCAACTCATTTTGTTTTACTTAAATGAAACAAGACAGCTGAACATCCATGGATCTAGGAAACACAGCTGTCAAAACTAGTAAGGTGGCTGGGCATAGGGGCATAAGCCTGCAACCCTAGTGGCTGCAAAGGTGGAGGCAGGAGAACTGCAAGTACAGCAAACCCTCAAGTTAAAACTGACCTGATATATGAACAACTTGGGTTCATTAGCTTAATGGAAGTTTCAACTGCCTCATGTTATTTATAGCATGTACCGAGGTAAACATCCAGATCTCAGCTGTATTGACTTACAACCAACTTGAGTCCCAACTAGCCCTCAGGAACAGATTGAGTTCATAAGTCAAGGGTCCACTGTAGTCTCAGGCTAGCCTGGGTACATCATTGTGAAGATCTGGGTTTAATCCCCTGGTACCACCACCACCACCAGCACCACCACCACCAGCACCAAAAAAGTAAGGTACATAGGAGCTCTTCAGAATGTGTACAAGATGTGGGTCAGAATTCAGAAGCATCCAATCCATCTGGACATCCGGATTCTTGGGCTGGCCTACGTGTTTGTTATCTGTCCACAGATTACTCAAAGGACCAAGCAATAGCCCCTCTACAACCATGTTTATAGAATGCATAACTGGCTTATTACAAAAGGTAATAATCATCATTAAGTTGAACCCAGTCTCTGTTGATTGTGTGTCATTTTATTAAGTAGTTTTTTTAGCATTAAAATAAAGTAACATCCAATAAAGTGATACATGCTGACTGGGGGAACTTAAGGAAATCTTTTTTAATCCTAAGAATTGCTTAAGCATTCTCTTTTAGAAAACTCTTGGAAAGAGAAACACATATATTAGAGGAAGTTTGAAACTGTCTCCAGTCTGTACGTTAGGTTAAAAATATATACAGTCACTACTGTTTTCCCTCCGCTCACCAGAAATTTCACTTGTCAAAACAAGAAAAATATATGACTTTACCGTTGTACTAAATGTAAAATGAACTAGGAGTTGCAACTCACTAAATATCCACCTCTCATGTAATAGCCACAGATCCTAAAAGCACGATGGCTACTTACTTTTTAAAAAATAGATGGAGGGCCGGGGATTTAGCTCAGTGGTTCTGGTGCCTGCCTCGCAAGCACAAGGTCCCAAGTTCGATTCCCCTGTACCAAAAAACAAAAACAAAAACAAAAACAAATAAAAAAAATAAAAATAAAAAAAAAGCAGATGCACAGGGCCAGGGATTTAGCTCAGTGGTTCCACTGCCTGCCTTGCAAGTGCAAGGACCAGAGTTCGATCCCTGATACCAATAAATAAATAAATAAATAAATAAAAATAGATGCATAGACTGATTAACAAATAATTTCTAATTAGTACCAGGTGACAGGCTTATTTCCCACAAAGCCCAGTAAAATTTTCTCTCTTCCATGGCTATGGTTGCACCCATAACTCCAGCTGTCCATAGCTCCAGTCCAGGTTCAAGTGGGTTGAGAGGCAAATCCATTTCCTCTTCTAGCTAAATATCTTATTACTTGCATCATCTTTACACTGCAAAGATGGCACTTTTTTTTCCTAGAAAATAACAAGGAATTCTGCTTGCCCCTTAGTTTCCAGTAATGTCATTCAAAAGTTGATTTAAAGGGAGATTTTGTTGAGGAGACATTGCATCTCATATTCCATGTGATTTTCATGAGTTCATTCTTGACATTGCCAAGCAGAAAACAATTTTTTTTTTGGCTACTGGGGATCAAACTCGGGTCCTTGCGCTTGCAAGTCAGGCTGCGGAACCACTGAGCTAAATCCCCTCCCCAAGAAAACAATTTTAATGTGCTGATGTTGTGTCAAGGTCTGTGAGATGACAACAACATAGCTCAAGGTGTGAACCATGTCTACCCTGTGCTTCTCCCTTCAGATTAGAGTGTGAAAGTTGTTACATATTACACTGGCTATGACCATTGTAGACAGCATTATCAAAGTCAAGAAATTCAGCAGAGTGTCTTTTCAGGAATGACTACATTTCTTGTGGATTTACAGGTTAGATATTTTATTTCACTTTTGGCTAAAAGCAGTTGGTGCAAATATATCCTTCATTTAGTAACTGTCTATACAACTGATTGCAAATAAAAAATTAATTTTATACCTATTTGCATGGGGTTTAGTAATCAAGTATATTTAAAAAGAGCTGTTTTGAAGTTTTTGTGCATTTTGGACTCTGGGACGAGCATTTTATAACAGTGCTAGGGTAGCCTGCATATTATGAAGCCCCAGAATTTTGAAGAGCTTTGTTTTGATTCAAAATTTCAATTATGTGAAGAAGACTTTCTAGTCCCAGACTTTGGGGAGAAGATTGCCTGCTTTAGGCAGAGTTTACCTGCATGGTGAACAAAGGAGAACTTCTTATCCTACCCCCCCATCCCACCTCTAAAACAGAGCTCAAACAAACTTTCATCTCTGTGGCTTCTTCCTTCTAATAGAAATGAAGCTTTTTAATTAGATCATAGAAAGGTGTAAAACCTGAGTTTCACTGTACATCATTTCACCCATATTGGAGAAAATTATTTAAGGAAGTTTGAGAAAGGGAGAGAAGGAATCTGATCTTTTTTTTTTTCCTGATTTAATAAAGTCTCTCAGCCTCCTGAGCCCAGTGTGGTTTTTGTGAATTGCACAGCTGTTACACAGCTGGCAACAACCTAGATCAATGCTGATCTTTGGCCAAAATGAAACAAATGATTCGGTAGAATGGAAAGTTAGTGCCCCTATTCCTAGGACTGTCACTAGTGGATTCCTCCCCAGTGGAAGGCAAGAAGTCCAAAAAAGATGTAGTGGACCTTAAAAGGAAAAAGAAAATCTTCAAACAATTGGCTGGGGAACAGACGCATAAGAAAATTCACCACAAAGCTACTGCTTCTCATCTTTCATCCATCAGCGTGGACTCAGAGTCTCTTTGGATGATTTTGGGCTGGAAGCCCATGCTGAAGACCTAAGAAGCAGAGTAGAATCTGGTTATTTTTCTAGCTCCCACTTCATGCCACCTAGACTAATGCTGACAGTTGGAGGGGTAGGGAAAAGGTTAGAGGATTCTAGTCTTTCTTTCAGAACTCTCCTTTCTTTGGCTCATTTGAAACAATAGTATCTCCTCCAAACCCTCGGGCTTTTAAAACTTTCCTTTACCTTTTCTTAGGGATTGAGAAGGACTACTGAAGTTGAAAGGAAGAAGATTTGTTTGGGCTGATTTCAGGGCCAGGTTGATCAGACAAGAACCACTTAGATTTTCCTCCTGCCTCTGAGTTTCTCCAGTTTTTTATTTTTATTTTTTTATTTTTTAGTACAGTACAGCGTTCTATAAGGGAAGAATAAGGACTGAATTATTTCATTAAATGTTTTAGTTTCTTAGTGAAAGTTTATGTACAACTGTAAAATAATTGTTTTAATTAACACAATTTTTATATATAAGACCTAAAATGCAAATACATTTGGTAAATTATAGTTAATATTTTTTTCTTCGTGTAGCAGGGCTTGAATCCTAGGGAATACTGAGCTACATCATTAGGGCTTTTTATTTTTTATTTTTTAAAATTTTAAGACAAGTTCTCACTAAGTTGGCTAGCCTGGCCTTGAATATACAATCTTCTTGCCTCAGTCTCCTGAGTAGTGGGGACATATTGGATATTTTTGTAGAACTCTGCATTCATCTTTTTTTTTTTTTTTTTTCATTCATCTATTTTAAACAAGCTGTCAAGCCAGTGTGCCTGGGAAATAAGAGTCAGTCATTCTGACTTGACCTAACTGTCAGTCCACTGTGTGTGACCATCTGAAAATTGTTTGATGACTTGCTACTGTGATTTTACCATTGCAGACAAAGGTGAGAACCTGACTGCCTCTCACACTACTCTCAGGGGCTAAGTGGTCCAATAATCCGGCTGGTGTTTATCCTCCAGCTTAGAATCCTTGCACGGCTTCCTCACTGTTTCAGTTTAGCCCATCTTCCTCCACACAGCAGCTCTACATTTCAGGAGTGTTAGAGTGACTGAATTGATGCCTCTGAGGATAGTTTCAAAAAATCTGTATTAAATTTAAAAAGTTCCCCAGGTGATTCTAATGATTAACCACCTTAGATAACTATTGCTGCAATAGAATTTGATGAACATTAGTTATTTCATGCTTGCCTTATAGACTCTGACTGCTTTTTCTATAGACTCTGACTGCTTTTTCTACCTTTACTAACTTCTCTGGCTATAAATTCTGGTTTCTTTCCCTTTCTATCTGAAGTAATTTCAGGTCTGGAATTCTGCACTTGATCTTATCCATCATCTCCAGCATTAGACAATTATAGCTACTTCCCAGGCATCCCTCCCCCTCTGCCCAACATCATACCCTTTTTCTCCCCTTGGGTAATTAACCCATCCCTCTTCTCTGCCTTTAAATTTGATTGCAGTTATTCTTACCCCTGGCTCCAGGAGTGTTTCCTGATAGGCACAAACCAATAAACTTGGCCACAGTGATTGGTTCAAGGATTGGGAGAACAGAGATAAGAGACAAGGGAAAACATTTACAGGAACACTTGTGAAAAGAAAGCTTTTCTGTATTTGCCAGGAGACACTGAAAGAAATGCTTTTTTTCCCCCTGCTAGATGGGGCAAGGAAGGAAGCAGCCCAGAATTTGGCTGTTGGCCATCTTGCTACTATAAGGGAAGAGCTTGCCAAGAATGAATCCAACACTGAGGAAGCAGAACTGAGGAAGACAGAAAGAAACTGGACCCTGGTTATAGTCTCAGAACTGCCATTCAATTAGGAGAGAACTGCAATAGATGATGAAACCTCAAACCAAGCAGTGGCAGTGAGAGAAATCAAGGAGCGTCTTAGTTACTTTTCTTATTGCTAGACAAAATACCTGACAGCTAAAGTTATAGGGGGAAAGGTTTATTTAGCTCACAGTTTGTAGAAGTTTCAGTCCATAGTCGGCTGGCTCCAAGGCAGAGTGGCATGGCAGGCAAGCATCATGGAGGAGAAACAGTTCATGGCAGGTAGAAGGTAGCAAAGCAAGCAAGGGGATGACAACAGCTTTTTCTATCCTTTATATCATATCCAGGCTACTTAGGGCAGGTAGCACTCACACCCTTAATCCTAGTGCCCTTGATCCTTCAGTGCACCATGAATCAGTCTCAGCATCACACACTCTAGATCCAGCCACCTCTGAAAAAGTGCCACATATGACTACATGAGGCTTTGGGGGGGACATCTAGATACAAGCCATAACAAGGAAGTAGACCTTCTAGCATGTGAACGTGAGAAGGTAGTTCACTGGAGAAACAGATGAGTTCTTAAAAGGTTTCTGATATGGTAGAAATGAACAGGGTTCAGGTTATTGATAGAGGGCTAAATCTTGGGTAGGAATGTATTACTCCAAATAAGGGAAGATAGGAATTAAAAATGTGTATGTAGGTAAATTTATTGCATTTTATTTTCAATTAAAAATCAGGACATTTTAGCTCATCAGATCATTTACTTATTTAATTGCTACTTATTGCCAAATATGAAGCTAAACTCTTGGGATACAACATGGCTCCTAACTTTCCACATTCAGCAATGTGCTAAAATTTCTATGCAGATTTGGAACCTGCCAGAAGGTGTTCTTGCACTGTGTATCCTGTTACCCCAAATTTTGAATCATCCTTAATCTAAGTATACTAGAATTTCACTCCCCCATCCAAGATATCTGAATTTCTTCGAAGACTTAAAGATACTGTGAACCCAATGTTTTAAGTGCAGATTTTTGTTTCTTTTACTGATATAATGTGAGACCAACATCTTAGTAATGGGGCTTAATGTTTTTCTCCTCTGAAAGTAGGAAACCTGCAATTCCTTCGATTCTGTGCTAGGCAGCTTCACCAGAGTTCACAGGGTTTATGGTTAGCCAACTCCCTCTGGAACTCACATTGTTTTTAGACAATGTTGAGCCTGATGGGTGGAGAAGAAAGAATTCTTTCAGTGGTCTCGTTTGCAAGCCTTTGATGTTCCTTCTAAGTCATATTGTGTCAGTGGAAATGTTGGGCTGAGGAGACTCTGGCAATTCTTTCAAAATGCACAAATGTTGAGTGTGTGTTTTTAATGGCTTCAAGCAATTAAAATAATTTAAAAGTAATTAGAAGTAGCAGATCATTAAGCCAAGGGGTTGAGGGCCTGGATGGTCACTGGCTTGTTGTTGGGCCTGGAACAGTGTTGTGAAAGGGATGCTTAGGTCAGTGGAGGTTCCTGCCGAGAAAATTCAGGCATAATCGAAATCAGCTGCTGCCTCTGTCGTGCAGATGCCCCTGAAAATGGGTCATTAGAAATTAACTGGGGAAAAATGTGGTCCCTTAAGAAAATGACAATTAAATAAGAATGCAGGACTGAGCATATTAAATAGTAAAAAAGGCCTAAAAGCTAAAATCCCTCCCCCAAACCCCTAACCAATAAAATGATTTCTTCAAACTAGAAACCTACAGAAATCAAAGCTAAGCACCCAAAATGTTGGATCTAAGCAAATTTCCCAAGGGCACCTTGAAAGAAGATTATTAAGATGATAAGAAATTTCAGCATCAGAAGGAATAAAACAGTTGAAAGATCCTTAACATGAATGGGAGATTAATCATAATAAAACTTAAGAAGGCTGAATCTGTTGATCTGCTATCAATTGGACTTGTTTTAGCAGGGAATTTCAGAGGATTTATCATGAGATAATATGGATGAAGAGTTACTCTTAAGTCTTTAAATGGATATAACCAAATGAAACAATCCTGCGAGTTTCTTTTTACAGCAGAAAAATGGAAAACTGGCCCCTACATCGCCCACATTCAAGAACACACACACATGTGTGCACATGCACACACACACACGAATGCGGCATTTTTTCTAAATAAATATGTAAAGTATATCATCTTTATGCCTCATTTTCCTCTAACTCAGGAGAAATATTTTGCTCTCCCGTTGAATGAACCAAACCTAAATTTCAGCAGTACTTCTGGCCAGATGAACTCATCCTTTCAGTTGTTACAAGTTAGAAGGACACAGAGAAAAAGATAAATATTTCTAAATCTTTTCTGTTTGTTCCAATCAGCTCAGACCCTTCTCATTTTAAGATAAAAGCAAAAATTTGGGTATTCAGAAACTCAGCTTTACCAGAAGCTTGGGTTTCTGAATTCACAATGTTGATTATAGGTCATTTCATCCAAAATTTCTCTTGTTCTATTCATTCTATGCTTGAATAAAGGGAATTCATAGCATGGAATGACCAGTTTCTTTCTAAAAACTCCCATATGCTTCTCTTATTGCCTCTGTATAGAATTAATTACTCTGTCCTTTCACTTACTACTCATTTTTGGTTCTTTCTTCAGAGGAGAATGAACTAGGATTCTACTTTTGGATCAGGGAGAACGCTCAGGTCTTACTGTGACAGTTTCTTATTTTCTTTCAAATTATAATAGTATTTCCATCCATTGGATGGCTGCATATCTTTCCTGAGAATGGACTCCACATACCTCTATGCATTCACTGCCCTGGGTTAACAGTCAGGGGTGTGGCTCCTTAGGCTGTTGCCCAGACCTTAGAGGCAGAAGCAGAGGCAGATCTCTGGCTGGAGTGTTGTAAGAAATGATGAGCCACAGCGCATCCCTTGCTGAACTTCCTGAGGGCTGCTGCAGACACAAGAAAGGCCAAGTCCAAGACTAGAAAATGCTCTTCAAATCTGAGAGCCTGGCAAGCTAGGAGGAGCAGCCCTAGCTAAGAGTTCCCTGCTGCTTTCCTTTTGCTCCAGTGGGGATCTGGAGAATCCTAAAGGTTTGGCTCTTGAGTCAGAACCCTTGGTGCTCCCTAGAACTCTAGAGATAGCACACCATGGTGTTTAGGAGCACAGGCTTGGAATCAAGCACACTGGGAAGTAGCCATTCCAAAAAGTGTGCTCAAGTCTCCTAGAGGAGACAATAACCTTAAGAGACAAGGCTCCTAATTTGAAAGAGCTGGATGCTTCAGAAAACAACACCTGAAGGAATATGAGCCTTCAGCTTATGACATAAAAAGTATATTGACAGGGCTGGGGATTTAGCTCAGTGGTTTCACAGCCTGCTGCGCAAGCGCAAGGACCCAAGTTCGATCCCCGGTACCAAAAAAACAAAAACAAAAACAAAACAAAACTAAAAAAGTATATTGATACCAAAAGAGAGATGGTATTAAGAATACTTGATTCTGTTGGCTCTTGTAACTAACTGAATTATCGTCATTATTCAGGAAGTCTTATCTGCTAGAAGATATATGGTGAATTACTTACTGATGAAAGTATTTAATGTCTTACACTTTCTTTAAAATTCTCCTGGGAAGCTGGGTATCTGAATTTACCTGAATATAATTGATTTAATATTTTGCCAATAGGCTAAATAGATAATTTAATAGGCTAAATAGATAGGCTAAATAGTTTAGATAATTTCTATTTATAGAAAAATCATCAAATTTATAGCTTTTCTTACCCAAGTTTGTGGCTTGCACATTTTATACCTGAAAAACGATGTGGGACAGTGAATCTTTTAGATAGTGGAGAGCTACTGTAGTTTTTAAAACACTTGATCTTGAGATCTAAAACTTTGTCGTAGAAAAGGGTATAGAGCTTGGGGCAGAGTAACTTGATAATGGTGAGGACAATATTTAGTAAGAAGAAATAAGACTTTGAGTTTAACAGACTGACATGAAGAAAGAGGATTAAGTATGGATTCAAGGTATATCCTAGATAATAAAAGGATTGGAAGCTTATTGAGTGTCAAGTGCAAAGTGAAGGCACAATTCAGGCACTGGGTGGTTCTGAGTGCCTGGTACAGATGTGGAATCATCAGCAAAGTCTAGACATGCAGGTGATGATGTGGAAGATGATGGCTCTGTCTTTCAAGTCATTTGTCAAGTGTTTTTACACAAATCAATTAATAATAAAAATAGCCATGTGAAGAAGGTAATAGAATTTTTTAGATACAAAAATAGACATAAAGACATATACACAAATGTTCGTTGCAACATTATTCCTAATAGCCCCAAAGTAGACACAACCCAAGTGCCCATCCACTGATGAATATAGATAAGTAAAACATGGTAAAGCCATAGAATGGAAACTTGCCCATAAAACAGAATGAAGTCCCGATGCATGTGATAATACAGTAAACCTTAAAAACATTATGCCCAGTGAAAGAAGCTAGTCATAATACAATATGGACTGGATGACTCCCTTTATACGAAATGTCTAGAATAAGGCAATCTATCAATATAGAAAGCAGATTAGTGGTTGCTGGGGGCTGGGGTGGGAGAATTGTGGAAATGATGAGTGACAGCTCACATGTACAGGATTTCTTTGAGGTGGAACAAAAATATTCTAAAATTGATTATGATGATGGTTGCACAGCCTTCTGAATATAATAAAAACATTGAATTTGAGCTTTAAATTGATGAAATGCTTGGTATCCAAATTATATCTCAATAGCCTTTTTGAAAAAATGTATGTGCAGAGAGCTTAAGCAGCTATCCAAGCTGATCTAGCTGGTACAGGGACAGTTTCAGTTCTAGGCTTCTCTGTAACTGATAGAAGCTTGAAAACAATTTCAGATCTGCCTCAAGTTGCATTATTTTTGAGACAGATCAGGTAGGCATTTTTCTTTGGCCTACTTTCAATGCATACTGGGCCAAGGTTGGTAACCAAATTTTAATTTTAAGGCTGCAACTTCATGGACCTATTTCTTGAGACACTTAAATGTCACATACTCAACCTTTGTGGAGGTCAACAGATCCAAAACTGATGCTTTAATAGAATATGTTGAATGATTAGATTTTAATGGCCAGGAAAATGAAGTTGCAAAGCTTTGGTTGCCTTGTGAATAACAGGTTATGATGAATAGAATGTCAACACTAGGCTGGGTGGCGTGAACAGAGCCCAAAATATCCCTTATCGCTGATAATCACTCCGAGTCTGAGCATGGTTACATGACTTGCCCAAGCCACTTGGGCCACTTGCATCAGTATTAAAAACAAGGGCTTAAGATCTTTTTAGTGTATATCTTTTGACTTTATTCTGTTGGGGGACATTTCAAAGATTTTCTGAACTCCTTACAACAGTTTTTGGTTAATGTTCGTAAAACACTACTCTAATTCAGAATTTTAAAAAATTGTTTTAAAAATATTTGTATTACTCAAAAATGCAGAGGAAATTCCAGTCCTCTAGATGCTAAAGATCAATAGACTCTCTCTGACCCACAGTTGTTTTATTTCCCTATACAGTAAAACCATCTTGAAACACTAAATCCTAAACATAGCTTGTACATGACAGCAAAGAAACTTTTAGAAAAAGGATAAATTGCTGAATGCAAGTGTGGACTGTAATTTCTCTACGTGGAATGGAAGCAGATGTGCCCAACTTAACATGTCCTTATTAAGTTCACTTCCAACTGGCATTTTCTTCTTTGGTGGGAGGGAGGGGTCTTGGCAGAAAACCTTCTTTTCTGTTAATCAAGCAGCCCTGTTTTCCAATATGGCATGGAAAGTTAATCTTGGTTCATTTGTTAATTGAGAATAGTTTTAAGATGTAGGCTTAAATTCTGGACATTGTCTTTGCTCTACCTGGTTTTAAAACAGGGCTGTTGATTACATTGTACCACACCTTGAAAAACAGTTGAAGGTAATTATATCTTTAGCATCCTGTACACTATTTATTAAAATATAGCATTAACTTGCAAAAGGCCAGCATTATCTATTTTTCTATCCATCTTTCTATCATCTGTCTGTCTGTCTATCTATCTATCTATCTATCATCATCATCATCTATCTATCTGTCCATCCACCCAAGGCACATTGGCTACATCATCATCTCTTCACTGATGCGCAAGTGGTATGAGCTGGGCACCTTCCCACTATGATGGCACTGAGAAGCCCGGCTCTGTGAGGTTAAAGGACTTGCTATGGTCACAGTTTGGAAGCGACAAAGCGGGAGTTGCAAAGCTTTTCCTGGGAATCCAGAACACACTCCATCACATGTGGAATCTTGGAGAACATCTCATGTACCCAGTTGACTGAAGGAAGTACTACAGTAAGGGAAGTGCAGGAGCCACCCGAAGTCACACAGCCTGAGCCTGGCCTAGACAAGATGGAGGCTGCTTGTGGAGGAAGTGGGACCTGATGACAGGGAGGGAAAACCATAAAAATGGCCAAGAAGTGTCACTTGTGAAGCCAAATGAAGATGCTGGAAGCCCACGGATGAGTTTTCAGGCCTATTTCTAAGACAGTGGAGGGAGACTCCCACGCTTCTCCACAGAGCATTCTGAGGTGCCCCTCAGGAGAAAAGCAGAGCTCTACATGACCATGGGAGCCATGAATGCCATTCCCACTGGCCCTGGAAGACTTATCTATTTATGAATTTTGCCATGATTTTCTTACACTGAGCCTCCTGTGGTAGGAGAAAGGCCATTGGACTTGTCGGAATGCCTCATTTGCAGGTTTGACGCTTGTCAGCCCTCTATGTCCATAAATTCCTCATCTGTGGATTCATTCAACTAACCACAGATTGCAAACTTGGGGAAAATGCATCTGTATAGAACATGTACATGCTTCTTTTTTTCTGTCATTATTCCCTAAACAATACAACCTATTTACAAAGCATTTACATTATGTTTTGTATGACAAGTAATCTAGAGATGATTTAAAATTGAATACCTGTTGGCATTTGTGAGTATGCTCACCTGAATCTTAGAGGTTTCTGTGTATCAATTAGGGAAGCTACTCCTGCTTCTGGCATGGAGGGAGCTCTGAAATGTTCCATCCCTGGTCCCTCAAGTGCTGTGCCCTTGTATGTTTGTGATCATGAGTTTGTGAGGCTGTAAGGATGTCTGTGGCTGGAGAACTTAGAATAAAGCGGGGGTCAAAACACCAGGTCTGCTTTTATATGGATCCTTTGAAGACCATCCTGTAATATTCCGAGCTGCGTGTGAAGTGTAGGCCAATGGGACTTAGGCCTAAAATGGTGATATATGAACACTTAAAAATATACAAGTCACTAAAAGGAATGGTTCAAATGGCTAATAAATTTGGAACGAATACAAAGAAATACTTTTCTATGCAGAGTGTGGTTGACCTGTGGAATTCGCAGCTGCAGGAGGTAATTGAGTCAAATGCTGTGGCTGGATTCCATAAAAGCATGGTGTGGCAGACAGCTGCCTAGGCGATGCAAGCTGTGCTGCTAAAATTATGGACTGGTTAGGCATTCACCATTATGACAAGGGGACAGAGTCTGCTGGAGAAGAGGTACAGTGCAGATAGCAGCTATTTTTACTAAAAGTCCTTTGTTTTTCCCAAGAACTTTCTCATATCAGTTCTCTGAAGTTGAGAGAAAGAAAGAAAAAAAGAAAGAAAGAAAGAGAGAGAGAGAAAGAAAGAAAGGTGATGGTCATTACTGCTAACTTCTTTATTTGGGTGTGTTTTGAAAGAGAAGCATTGAGTATTGTAGTTGTTCCTCAAAAAGGAAAATGTTACAGTTTTTTTCATCTCAGATGAGCCAAGTTGTCATGTGACTGCACATGTCCAACTGAAACTTTCAAATGGAACATTGTTCGAAGCACTAACCAGACAGTTTTGTGAAGACGGAAGCACAGATGTCTTGTTTGACTCCAAGTATTCTGATGGCTCATGTAGCCCAGACTGAATGGTTGAAAGGGTCTTCAGAGGATTTGTGTCCTCTAGGCCCACCTTCAACCTTCTTCCAGGAGTTTGCTGGAATTCCTCCAATTCTTAGACTATGTGATCATGTGGCTGTGACAAAGGAAACAGCAAGTATGAAGAGTTTTAAAGGTTTTCTTTTACGATTGGGAAGATATATCTAAATGAGAGGGCTTCACAGTTTGCTTTGTAGATAAGACCTCAGTGTTTATAAGGGCACAGCCACACTTCTCTCTGCCTACTTATTCTTGGCCCTTGTTCTCTGATTCTGAAATCCTGGCACTGGCAACTCTTCAGAGACAGAAGACTAGGTTGTTGGCCCCAATTTTCCTGGCACTTTGTGTGTTGGTGTTGGAAGATAAAGAAAGTAATGATGATATCAGTTCTCTCTGGGGCACTGGAAAAGCAGGGGACAAAGGCTTTGCGGTGACATCTGGCTGGGCCTCTGCAGAAAGCCAGCCTGTACCCTGATCTTGGCACCTGGTCCAGGTTGTAAAGCCATGCATAGATATATATTCTATAAAATGAACACAAATCCCTTTGACTGGTCCAGGAGGAGTCCGCGTTGCCAAAGCCCAAATAGGGCTCTCTGCCTCAAGGGAAAGATAGAACTCACAGTGCCTGGCTTTGCCCTTCCCCTCTCTGTGAGGCTGTACTATCAGAAATCGCTACTCCTTGGGTAAAAACCAGAGAAGGCTCAAGGAAGATGACAGAACCCCACAGGCAGCTGAGGGACAAACCTGCCATCATTTTGGGTCTGTCAAAAGCTTCAGCTTGTTCGTATGTTTCTGAGTCAGTAAAACTAAAAACATATTTTTCCAAACACATTTCTACCCTCCCATCATTTTTAAAATCCTGTGTAATTTAAGGGAAATTCAATCCATATGCTTTTGATTTGTTTACACTTATATCATCAAAATATGTTTTTTAAAGAGCTTGCGGAGATCCCAAAAGGCTCTTCAGCCTTTTAAATGAGCCTTTTAAAGCTTTTTTCCCCCTCTTAGTAACAGGAGGTTGCATGTTGCCAAGGGTAAATGAACTTGAAAATGAAGAGGTTTGTGCTGGGCTCAGAATTTTAAATCCACTACTTCTGCTTGGAGTTTAAATTCTAAAATCAGCTCCTGAAGTCTTGTCTTGTCTCAGCATTGTTACCCATCATGAGACTAACAAGGGTGTTGTAGGGTAATAATTGTAATTGCAGTACAAGGGCCCAGAAAACTTCCCTCAGAACACAACCAAGGAGAGAGTGAAAAAAGCATAATTTGCTCATCTTTCTTTTCCTTTCAAAAGAGAAATTAAAAAGGGAGGCAGAAAGGAAGGTGGAAGGAAAGGAAGAATGACAGGAGGAAGGAGAAAGGAAAAAAGGAAGACAGGAAGAGAGGGAGGAGGGAAGGAAGAAAAGAAGGAAGGAAGGAAGGAGATAAACAAAACAAAGAAAAAGCCCATTTCTAATACCCTTGAGGTCTCATCTCATTTTACCTAGGTACAAAGACAGTGTTAAGTTATCCCAAGAAAGGAACTGAGATTAACCACATCTTCCAACATCTTTGAGACCTTTAAACTATTCTTCAGAAAAATTCTCTGTGGTATATTCAGAATCATCTGTGCTTGGGGTTGAAAGGGAGATTTTATGGCTTGCATGGAGAAAAACACTGAAGGCCAATTTACTCAGTTAGGGCCCACACTGGGAATAGTGCTGTTTCCCGCCTCCTGCTCATTCTGCTTCTCTCCCCAGTGTGTTTTCTTCCAGGTACATTTGAGAGTTGAGAAAATGGAAGTGATGTATAGTATGCACCTCTTCAAGATCAAGGACTACCTCCTCCATCTTCTTGGGATCTTTACCTCACCTAACATTGTGCTTAGTTCAGGGGAGGAGGTTAGTAATTATCAACTGGGAGAACAAATAACCAAACCTCTGTAAACTAGATGAAGAAACTCAGAAGAACTAAATACACACACATACACTCAGACATTGGGAATTTGGTTTCACTTAAATTATTTGGGTCTCTGATCTCCTTGTCTATCCTATCTTACCTGGCTTGCTGAGATATTATAGATCACACATTTTTAGAATGCTGTCAACAGGCAATTCTTTATTTATAGCAGAAATAAATATCTTTAATTCTGAACCCCAAAGAAATAGATGGGAAGGCCAAATAAAAGAAAAATTTTTCATTCTCTTACAACCGTTCCCACCATCGTCAATGTTCCCCATCTGGGTTTGCCCAAGGCTCTAGACTTTTCATGGGGGGAAATGGAGGTACCACAGTGCACCCTAAAACCCTCCATCTGTGATTTCTACATTGGCAAAATCCAAACTACTTAGTCAAAAGCCTGTGAACTGGATGTGTTCACAGATTCATGCCTGTGTTGACATTTCTGATTTTAATCCAATGATGTGTGTTTTTAACTGAAGGCTTCTATTCATTCTTGTTAGGAGCATTTGGCCTATCAAAAGGATGTGTGGAGACACTAACAATTTACCTGAGAAACAATTGAGCAAAAACAAACAAAAAAAAAACAAGTTTTGCTTTTCTAGTTTTAACAACAACATAATACTGACCTCTAAAACCTACTTAGTATGCTGGGTGAAGTTTTGGTGATGATATCTGTTTGTTTCTCTATTGAGATATAAACATACAGGTTGAGTATCCCTTTTCCAAAATTTTTAGGATCAGAAATGTTTTGGATTATTTTTTCAGATTTTAGAATATTTACATACACATTAAGGGGATATCTGGGGGATGAAACCCAAATCACAAATGTAAATTAATTTATGTCCTATATACACCTTATACACATGGCCTGTCCATAGTAATTTGTGACTGTGACTTGTCACATGAGGTCAGTTGTGGGATTTTCTACTTGTGGCATTTTTGATGCTCAAAAAGTTTCAGATTTTGGAGCATTTTAGATTTTGAATTAAGGATGCTTAACTTGTATAAATAATGTTCTTTCCACATGCTCATTTATACACTTAAATTCAGGTAGCCAGAAGTGTCTATGCATTTTAGGACTCTTCCATCTATGTAACTGGATAGTTTCTTTGGAAGACAATAGGAGGCTGATCAGATCAGCAAGCAAAAAGTACTGATCACAGACAGAGCTTAGTGAAAGCTTTCATCCTTTAGGAGCAAGAGTCAGTGTACATAGACATTCATCTTGTCACATCTTTGATTTTGTTTTATTTTGAAATATTTACAGTTGAAAGAGTAGAGCTCATCTGGTTCAGTGTTTCTGGAAGTTTCCTAAGGACCACACCCACAAGGGGTCTGGGCCTCTCTGTGGATCTACTAAGCCAGCATTTCCAGGGGTAAAGGCCAGACTGAATATATCCAAACATCCTCTAAGGAAGTGGCATCATTAGGGAAGAAATATTAACCAAGTGACCATCCCAACTGGTCAATGGCTGAGCAGGATGGACACTGAGGCCCACATTTTAGTCTCTGCTCTCTCTACTTTCCCAGCCTGTGTCACTGGTGACATGGTGGTGCTTTCTAGACAAGACAATTGGGCTTCCTTGAAAAATCCACAAGTGGAATGTGAGAGACTAAAGCTTTGGACCTACGTATCCTTGCATAAGTGTCTTGAATTTTCTCAGCTTTGATTTTTTCCCATCTGGAACATTTAGAGCTAAGATGAGATTTCAGACGGCTTTTCCAGCTTTCCTGTGGTAAGAGGCAACTGTAATCTTTACTGTATGTCCCACAAAAGCAGGGCAACTTTTATTGATCTTTGAATCCTCAACACCTACCACATAAGAATTTCAGTAAATGTTGAAGAAAACAACAAGGAGAAAACCTAAGAAAACAGGATATTGAACTGTGTGGTCTTCAATACAGGAGGATTTCATGGTTTTGTGTTTTCTAGGCTCTTAAGTGTAACAGTGATTTTCATAATTTTGGGCTATATTTCATAATTTTAGGGCTATATTATTATAAATGTCCATTACATTTATTTTATTTCTCCTGCCTATCCAAGAAAACTCTATGTCTTTGGGTTTCTGTATCTTTCTAAAATAAACAGATAACAATCTTTAAGAATGCCTAGGAAAGAAGTCTCCTAGTTTTCTTTTTTATGTCCAATATCATGTGATTGAACCTTTAAGTTGTATCCCTTGTTTTCTTTAAAAACAAAAAACAGATAAAATGTTGTTTTCCACTGAGCATTTTTATATGTCCATTTAGAGGGAAGTACAGTGTGCTATGATTTAAAACCTTACAACTTCAAACTTCATTTAAAACACCTGGGAGATCAGCCCATACCTGTGAGGCTGCTATTAATGCAAACCTCCTGTTTGGAGAGAACACAGGTGCAAGGCTTTGAAGGCATCAGGAAATGAAGCATTGGAAGCCATCAGGCACTGGCGTGAAACATTACTTCATGACTTACAAGATAGCCAGAGCAGGAGCTGACCAAAGGAGAGTCATGTGATTGTACTTCTTCAGGTAAACCTAGCCGGTTGATAAGAATTCTTTTCTCCATCAACTCTATATCTCCTCTCACGGGAGGAGAGAGCGAATGAAGAAGAGGAGAGAAGGCAAGCTGGTGTGAATGCTTGTGAGGTCCTAATTTTTGCTTTCTACTGTTTTAGTCTTGATCATTTTAAAGGACAGGAAACTCCCCCATGTTGCAGCCCCTGGCATACACAGGACCCATATCTTGTGAAAATAAATCAATAAAGAAAGCAAAGGATGCCAGTAAGTGATATTGCACAGACCCGGGGGAGGGGACCTTTATTTGGTATGCAGTTAAGTGCTGTGATCATTTGGCCCTTTTCCAGGATTTTAGGTAAACTGTTAGAAATGCAATTGTTAGCATCAGGGTTGTGTCAGAAAGCCCATATTCATGAGTTGTGACTGGGTTTGTTATGTGACCCGTGGGGGTGTTGTTTGTGAACCGACACTGTCAAGAAGACCCCAGGAAAGACCATTGCATGTGTGAGACTTCCCAGAGATCACTGGCTTATTTCATGCACCTCTCACAGGCAGTGATGCAAAGGAAGATTCAGCTACTTTGGTGGCTCACATTCCAGGAGACGCCTGTGTAGAGTCTTTGGAAGAACATCTGAAGGGTACCACCTGGGTTCAGAAAGCAAGCCATCTTATCTCCATTTCCAAATTCTCGCCTGTATTCGCACACCACACTGATCTCTCTTACATTCGTTTCCCATTTCCAAAGAATGGAATTACTGTGTTTCCCTGGACACATTTTCAGTGATTGCATTCCATTGATAATTCTGTTCTCTGAATATGAATACAAGCCCCTCAAGGGAAAGAATATATCTATACTTTTATTTGTATCCAAGCATTTGGTACCTTACAAAATGTCCCTTTGTTGCTGACCTGACAGAAAAGAACACCTTGTATGATCAGAGAGTGTCTGATTTGGGCTAGACTCTCACACTTTATCACATTGCCACACTTGTACAAATACACTGACTGGGTCATGAGTTGTAGACCTGTTGACAGATCTTCCAGAAAAAACCCCCCAGAGAAAAGTATTAAAGCTGAGAAGAGGTCACCTGTTGTACACATGGAAGTGCCATCTGTCAGTTTTGCTTTCTGAGTCCAGAATTCTTTTCTTCTTTGCGGCTTCAGTAACTGGAGTCATGTGGTTTAATTGCAAATCTGAATTGTGCTTACTATTAAATAGATGGCTGCAGAGGCAAAATGGAGATGGCAGTGTGAAAGCTCTTCCCTCACTGTGCTTATCAGCAGAGCCCATCAGTTGAGCTATAGAGGGAGCTGCAACTTCCTATCACCTCCATGACTACCACCCCGACCCAGGATGCCCTTATCTTTCGTGTGGGTGACCGTGGTAGCCCCCTGGTAGGTCTCCGTCCATCCATCCTTGCTGGACCACCTTGGTTGCCACACAGCAGTCAAAGTGATCTTTTTCCCAAGGGAACTCAGCCTTCTGAACTTTCACAACAGATATCAAAGGGAGTGCATCCTCGTTTCAGGTAGTCAACACTTTATTTTAGCATAAATATCCCTCAAAAGTTGCATGTTTACATTTAACAAAAATTGTTTTTATTGCTTTCCTTTTGTTGATGTAGCAAATTTCATCAAATTTAGTGTCTTAAAAAAAATCCACAAGTTTTTCTTATGGTTCTGAAGTCTGGAGTCTAAAATGGATCTCGCTGAGCTAAAACAAAACTATTGGCAAAATTGCACTTCTTCTGGAGGTTCTTGGACACTTTCCATATCTCCTTTCTTGCCTTTCCCAGTTTATAGAGGTAGCTCGAATTCCTTGACTTGTGACACCTTTCTTCCTCATCAAGGGCCGTGATCCAATGACCCCAACCTCTGCTTTGACCAACATTTCTCCTCCTCCAACTCTTCTGATTGTCTCTTAAACTTTTAAAGGATATTTGTCTTGATATTGGGCCTACCTAGATGATCTAGGATAATACTGTCTAGACTTTTAACACAACCTTATCTTCAGAGCTCCTTTTGCCATGTACTATAGTGTATTCCATATAAGGGAATAACTTCCGGGGATTTGGACTTGCACATCTCAGGGAGGGCATTTTTCTGCTCACAGCATTGTTATTTGAAATTCAAGTATTATTGGTTGCCTGTGTATTTATTTGTGAAACCTGGCAACCCTAGCCCACAGCCTACATCTCATTCCAGGAAAACCTTACCTTTCCAGAGGCCTAGAGGGTTCCATGAAATAATCCCTTGTTCACTCTGTTCCAGCCACACTGGGCTTGTTGTGTTTCCCTGAACCCTTTCACTAATGTTCTCTTCACAGGGTTTTTGCTTGTCCTTCTCCTTATAACCCCTTCCCATTGGTCTGTGTGGGTCCAATGCCTTCACGGCTGCCTTTAGACCCTAAGGTAAAAGTCCTTTCCCATGAAGCTTTCCTTGAATACCCTCTCTCTATTAATCATTGGTCCTTTCTAATCTCTCTCACTTCATTTTTCTTTGTACCACTATATGAAAGGCTATGTGACTTGCTTGTACATTTTATTGATTGTGTTTATTTCCACACATTTTCTGACCACCACCAGAATACGCATTCCAAGACAGTTTTACTTGGGCTCCTTTTACTATGCCTAAAGAAATCCCTAGCATATAAGAAGGTCTCAAGAAATATCTGTTGACTAAATGCATGAATGAACCAATAAATGATACAGTAGTTTTAGAGTGGATGAAGTTATAATGTATCGTCTTGCCAGATCTAAGAGGTACATGGTTGGCTTTATTTCTACTTTGAAAGGAAGCCTAAACAAATTCTATTTAAATGATCTCATCTAAAAATAGGAGCAAGTCCTGCCTTATGATTTATAGGAATGTATTAATGGTTACATAAGATTGGGGGATGAGCTGGAATCACTTTTGCAATAGCTGCCCCTCCCCTGCTCTTATGCCCTGTGGAGTTCTGAGCCACGTCTGTCAAAATTCTCAGTTTAGTTGCTAGGTTTGGTCACAGATAATTAAAATTTTACATGGTCCCTGTGATTAAATGAATAATAATAAAAATAAACAAGTCTTAGGAAGTAAATCTTCAAACTTTCTAACTCCTTTCTTCTTTGCTCTGGAGTACTTTTTAAAAATTAAATCTGTCAACTATGAAATTTTTATAGATTTGAATGGTACCATTTTAGTGAATTTACATGGGCCTTTTTCTTAGGGTTACAGGTCCTCAAAGGGAAATAAATGATAATAATAAAAGAGGAGTGAGGATTTCTTCTGTATAAACCTCTGTGAGCTTGGATTCCATATTCGGTAGATCATATCACAGTAATAGAGAAGCTTTGCTGACAGTAGATATGGAATCAGCATTTTAAACAATGTGGCAATAGAGCTTTCAAGAAAAGGAGTAAATTTTGAAAAACCCCTCAATAAACAAAATAATGACAACAGGTTAAAATTGATATTTCTGAAATGTTTAAAAACAAATTTGAGTAAGTGAATGAATGAATGATTAAATGAATGCAGGCATGAACAAAATAACTGGACAGTAACCCTAGGGGTTTCCCTAGAAAGAGCAACATCTGTGATTCGCCCCAATGAGTTGTGTCTTGTCCTTGTCATAACTTTTAACATAGATACTGCTTTTTATCTCAGGATATGACCAGATCAAAGCCCTTTGACCAGACCTTTTTGGGAATATAAGAGCAAACAATTACGTAGACATGTGTTACAGCTTGTGTCTAGATGTCCCCCCAAAGCCTCATTGGTCCTAGGCTATTTTGGAGGTGACTGAATCTAGAGTGTGTGATTGATTCATAGTGGGGCTAGACCTGAGGGCCCTAGGATTGAGGGTGTGAGTGCTACCTGCCCGAAGTGGTCTGAATAAGATAAAAGGGGCAGAAAGACTCTGTTAAGGTTCCTTGTTGCTTTTCCTACCATGTGGGTGCCATGGACTCTTTCTCCTCTGCCAACACCCCTCTGCCATGTGCCATCCCTGCCTTGGAGCCAGCTGGTTATGGACTGAAACCTCTATGAACTATAAGCCATGTAAACCTTTCTCTCTTTAACTGGTGTTGGGCGTTGGGTATTTTGTCTCGAAAAGTAGCTATGACAACATGGATGTCCTACTCTCTGAATCACCCATGATACATCTTACAATCACCACCATTTCAAAAGAAAACTCCATTTTTTTTCCAACCGAGATGAGAGGCAAGTGACTAATCTGCTGCCTGATATCAGAAAACATTGTTCTGTTAGTTACTACTTCCTCCAGCTAACCCAAATCTCTCCCTTCTTTAAATTCTTTAATAAAGGGAATTGGTATTTTGATCCTCAGGTGTACCTTATTTCATATTTTTTCTCTTACAGAATGAATCTTGTTTACCCAACCAAGGCTGGACAGTCTGTAATGGTGGAAAGATCTAGGGCATGGAAGCATGAACACCCAGAGACAAATCCAGAAGCAGCCACTCAGTAACCCTAGATAAGTGCAGTAGTTTGGATAACTGCCCCTCCATGGATCCATTTGCAAAAGACCTGGTCTCTGGGGTGGCACTCCTGGGAGGTGGTAGAACTTTTAGGTGAAGCCCAGTGGGAGTCCCTCAGGTCATGGGAACAGGCCCTTTCAGGGGATTGTGGGGTCCTGGCTTCTTCCTCTCCCTTTCTGCTTCCTGGATTGTGCTAAGAGGGTTTGCTCTCCTGCCATTGCCGTCTGACACCCTCACCAGTGACCCAAAGCAATGAGTCCACCCAATCTTTGTCAGGGACCTCCAGAACTGTGCACTAAGTAAGGGTTTCTTTTTCGTATAAGTTAATTATCTCAAGTATTTCATTATCTGCTGGAAAACTTTAAATGCAATCGATTGAATTTTTTTTATAAAATGGGGATAAAACATATACTTCATGTCATGTTCATAGAATTGTACAACATGATACATGTAGAAAGGATCAACCTGAAGCCACAGTGTAATATGTGCTCAGTACATATTTGTTTCTTTAAAACACAAACTCTATGTATCATACCATTTACAGTTTAGGATTAGGCACAAGTAAGTACTCAATAAATAATGATTGGTTAGTTATAATTTCACTGTTGATCTGGGGAAGCACTTACAATTTCTTACTTAACTTCCTTAGCAAAAAATCCATTAGAGTTTTACCAAGTATCAAATGCTAGCCTGTGACCTGTAAATAGGATGGCACTCTTCTCATTCCTGTAGGTCCCTCTGCCACTTGAGAGATGGGTTTGGAAAATACAATCTTCTAGGGGCAATTCATTCAGCAACCTTAAAGGAGGTGTCCTTTGCAGTGACAGATACTGGTTTCTTCTTAAGGCAGATAAGCCCTTTTTTCCTTTCAAAGCACTTGTACAAACAGGGAATGGAGGTAAACATACATGGGTTTGGGTTGGGAATTTAGCTCAGTGGTGCTGCCACCTGCCTTGCAAGCTCAAGGTGCTGAGTTCGATCCCTGGTACAAAAAAAAACAACACATGGGTTTTTCATTTGTTGACAACTGTCAGAAAACTTGCTAAAATTAACGTAATGCTATCCCATTAGAATGGAAGGTTTTTGTTGAAAGTAAAACATTTCCCATTCTTGATAATACCTATAACTAAACATGCTGGGCCTCTTCTTTTCCCCAGGTACCCCTGGGACCCTAGCTACCAAAGGTGAGTGGCATTTGTATGAAATGTAGTTTTGGGAAATGAGCAAAGCCATCCCCAGAGTCTTGGCTCTCTTGAACTATTGGCCTAGTGGGTGTCCGACCTTTTTGGCCTGCCTAGGCCATAATGAGTGAAGACAAATTGTTTTGGGCAGCATATAAAATACATAATATAGTTAATGTATATAATATAGTTATATAGAGTTAATGTATATACTATAGTTACTGTATGTATATAATGTATAGTTAATGTATATAAGAAAACTTCCTTTAAGATATTTTTATTTTAACATTAAAAAAAAAAAAGGACAATGGGCCCCTAGGCCATGGGTTGGACATGTCTGGTAGAAAATGCAGCCTTTCCCTTCCATGGATTCAGAAGCATGGTAATGCATAGGTACCTACCCATGAAAACAAATTCTTTGCTACATCTGCCTCTTTTTAAAATTGTAAGTTTGATTATAGACCATTTTGATCTGTATTTATTGGCATCTTGGGTTTTTCAAATGCCTTCACACTTATACACCTACTCTTACTATTTAAAAGTCAGATCATGTTTTTGTTTTAAAACAATAAAATTCAGCAGATTGCCTATTTTATTCACACAATCAGCTTCAAATGCCTTATTGGTTTAAGAGTGGAGATTTATTATCATTGGTGGGTTTTTGTAAAGATACACGGTAGACTCTAATTTCATTATTTCTTCTCTATGTCTACTTTATGAGGCATTATTTCCATTTTACAGATGAAGCTACTGACTTCTAGAGACATTACGAAACTTGTCTGCAGCCCCAACAACAGTGCCGAGGTAGTGACCTGAAAAATAAAGTGTATTAATTTCTTGTAATTTCCATAACAAACTACCACAAACTGAACAGAAAACAACAGAAGTGTTTACATTTTGGTTACACATTTCCAGAGGCCAGAAGCCTGCAATCAAGGTGTGAGCTGGGCTGTCTTTAACTCTTCCTTCAGTAGCTCCAGGCATTTCTTGACTTGGGGCAGCATTGCTCCTATCTCCACCTGTGTCTGTGTGGCTGTACGTCTGTCTGTGCCAGTGGTGGTGAAACTATGGCACGAGTGTTATTTGTTTTTCTTTTAAGACAAAAGATGTTAATGTAAAAGTTGTTTTTCCTAAACTAAAACCTCAGTGTTCAGGTTGAATTGCAGTTTGGGCACTTTGTAATAAATGAGTGGGTTTTGGGTTGCAGTTTGGTCCCTCCTCGCTAAAAGTTTCACTATCACTGATCCATGGCTTTACCTGGCATTTCTGGGTGTCTGGCCTTGTGCCTGAATTTCCCTCTTTTTATAAGGGTACTAGGTGTCTTGGACCAAGGCCTCCCCTGATGACTTCATCTTAACTTAGTTACATCTGCAAAACTGTATTTCCAAATAAGATTGTGTCACATTTACAGGTGTTAGGAGTTAGGACAGTGACTTCCTGTTTTCAAAGGAGCACAATTCAGTGCACACCAGAATCCCAATCCATCTGGGTATAACATACACCTCTTAAATGAAGTCTTTTCTTTATGCGAATTCCTAAAAGGTTTTGCTGAGCGGTGATGGACAGACTTTCCTGATATCCACCCTGATGGTGATAGCACTCATCTAGATACCCAATTTCTGATCTCTTTACTTGACAATAGCCAGCTTTATAGACTCCATGCAAACTCATCAACTGATGGGGACTCCACTGAATAAAGAAAATAAAGTCTCCTTCAAATTCTGATTTGGGATTCCTTTCTCAAATTTCCACAAAATTTATAGGCCCCCAATGGATCTGGAAAAAGAAAAAGCAAGGACTTTGTCCAGGTTCTTGTTGCATGAGACGCTAGGGAGCTGGGCAGTTGCTACGGAGGAGCGTGGCTGCTCTTTTCCAGCAGCACGGGAGAGAAGCTTGCTGAATCTTCAGCGTCTGAGGCTGCAGCCTGGGAGTTCTTCACCTGTCTCTACTCCTCTGGGCACAGATCCCTGCCACTAGACTGCTGGGGTAGCCAGACTGGAATCTTTCTAAAGGTTAGCAAGTTTGTTGCCATCTGTCTTTCTCTCTGTGTGTATGCTCTCTCATAATTCTGTACAATGTGCAAATTTAGAACTTCCTGGGAACAATGCTGAGGGAACAAACCTGAGTCCTGGCTTTCAATCAACCTGGAATCCAGGGGCACAGGAGTTCCTTAGATGCATCCTCTTTGAGGCAGCAGGGAATTGGTGCTGAACACAATGACATGAGTTACCAAGACAAGCTTTTACAGCTGTCGGGGACCACTTCATTCAAACTCTTGATTTTTCTGTTGATGACTACAAAACATAAGTGCATGACCCAAGGTCAGGCAGTCAGTTGGAAGCAAAGCTGACCAGAGGACTTAGGTCTCCCTGATTTCCAATCCAGAGCTCTCTTCAATCAACTAATGAATTGGTATATTTTATAGAGCTTTTCCCTTTTCAAAGGGCTTTCAAAGACCATTTCATCTTTTCCTCCCAACAACATAGTAATCAGAGAATTGATTTGACTCCATTAAGAGTAGCTCAGCATACAGCATATGTCATTATTTCAAATCAATCTGGATTTGATTCTGCAAATGTTCTCTCTCCTTTGTTATGTGTTTATGTTTATTCCTCTGTATCTTGTATTATGCTTAGGGTTTGCAAAGTTCAGAATTTGTTTTCCTCCAAATGGTTTTCGATAAGAATTCTGTCCTTTCCCATACTCCCTAGAAGTTCCTAAAGCAACATACCCCAAGGCTACTGCCATGTGCTCATAACTGGCAGTTGCTGATTTTCTGTGGTCACCTACCTACCCTGAAGGTTGTTGCTCTGCCCTAAGGTATATGAAAAGAATGCAAACTTTGGGTCACACTTATGTGACCCTTACTGACCATGTGACTACTGTGTTCTTACAGGTACAAAATAAAATGAAACAATACAAGATACCTAACCTTTCATAAAAAGGTGTTTGATGCTTAAGTATTGTGGGAAGCACTTAATACTTGGCCAATAGTATGTAGTCAATAAATACTAGCTCCCCTGTAAGAAACCATATACAAAGTTTGTACCAAAGAATCATTCTCCCTTACCTTGGTAAATGTTGGAGATTATGCAGATTATTAAACAATACGGGTGTGTGTGTGTGTGTGTTGTATCAGCATTCAGATTAGTAGGCTTACTCTCCCCATGAAACTCATGGATTAGTCCCTGTTTCAAAATTTAAAAAAGAAAGAAAGGACCTGGGCTCAGTGTGAGCCCCTGGGTCCGCAATACCCCCCCCCACACACGTGGACACAAAGATTGCGTCACCCCAAGTCCTCCCCAGCCTTGTTTCCTGGAGATGTAATCTTGCTTGCTTTTGCACAGGCTCCTCCCATAGTTACCTGTTCTGTGAGATAATGCAGCCAAAGAATGGTGCTCAACATGTCTGCCTGATGCTCTTTGGGCTTTGAACCTCCCAATATGGAAACAAACCCTTTGTAAAAATGAAGTTAGCTGTCTCAGATGTTTTACTGTAGAAATGCAAAACTGACTAATACAAAGGACTTCAAAGAGTTTCCAGAGATGGTCACCTCCATTCCACTTTGGGCATTGTTTGGGATGCTGTTATAGTCTGAATGTTTGTTTCCTCCCCACTTTCATATGCTCAAGTCATGATCCCCAATATGATAGTAGGTGGAGCTGGGGCCTTTTGAATGTGGTTAGGTTATGCAGGTGGAGCTCTTTTGTCCTCTCTCTGCCATAGGAAGATACAATAAGAAGATAGCAGTCTGCAGCCCTCACCAGAGCAGGACCATGCTGGCACCCTGACCTTGGACTTTCATCCTCCAGAAATGTGAGAAATACATTTCTGTTGTTCGTAAATCAGCCAGTCTACAGTGCTTGGTTGGCACAACTGCCTAAGTGGCCAGAGGATTCAAAATCAATAAAGTGAAGCAGTCAAGACAGCCATGGCTAGATGACACCCAGAGGAAGAGTTGCTGAGGAATTATAAGATTCATTGGCTTTATCATCAGAACAAGCCCTGATAGTAACTACAGAATGTACGTGTGCTCATGTTTTCATCCATCATGGCTGATACACATTGCCAACTTGTCTCCAAAATGGCAAGCCCTACTTGGAAATGAGAAGGATTGCTTATGCATTTATGACTTCCCTAAAAATGACTTAATTTTCTTTACCACTCTTGCAATTTATTTCTTTTGAAGACTATCATATTTTGTGTGTTTGCTTCACAAATGACTTGTAAAATGTAAATATTTAGATTCAAGTTTCTTGAAAGAAAAATCAACATCATCTTAGGCTTGTCTGCTTGAAGAAAAGTCAAATATTTATAGGTAGTTTTGTAAACATTGCATCCTAACTCCGAGAATTTTAACTTTTTTTTTTTTTGCTTAAATTCTTTTATTGGTACATTTTGGGTATACAGTATGTTTACATTTATCACTGGGTGCTTGTACCTGTACATGATGTATCTTGGTTCTTATTTTTTCCCTATTCCCTGTGCTCACTTCACCTCCTCCACCCTTCCCTATTTACAAAGACTTTGTTTCCATTTTTTCCTTTTCTCATAATTTTTCCTTTCCCTTCTTTCCTTTCCTCTTCCCCTCCCACTTCCCCTACCCCTTTGGACCTTTTATTCCTATTTCATATTATCAATTATTTGTTTTAATCATTTTAATCCTTATTTACACTTTGTTGGTGGGAGTGTAGACTGGTGCAACCACTGTGGAAATCTGTATGGAGGTACCTCAAAGAACTAGGACTAGAAGTCCCATTGGACCCAGCTATTCCCCTGCTGGGTATCTTCCCCAAAGAATTAAAAGAATCATACCACAGCAATATATGTGCACCCATGTTTCTAGCAGCACAGTTCATAATAGCAAAATCTTGGAAACAGCCCAATTGCCCATCAACTGGAGACTGGATAAAGAAAATGTGGGGTTTTTTTTATAAAATGGAGTACTACTCAGCCATAAAGAATGAGAAACTAGAGACATTTATAGCTATATGGATGCACATTGAGGCCATACTCTTAAGTGAAATAAATAGGACACATGTGTAAATACCAAATAATTTCTCTAGTGAGAGAGTTTTAACTTTTTAAAGAGCTATGCAAATGTTTTTTGATATATCTGAAATTAGTAATGTTGTATTTTAATAGTGTTGAAGTCTATAAATGGTGACTTTAAAAAAATTTTGAATTTCTTTCACTTGGATATTTTTTTCCCTTAAGCTTGGTGATCAATGTAGAATCAATGTGTAGAGGAGTTAAGTTATTTCTAAACTACTCATCTTAACTATTGGTGATTTTTTTATGTGGCCCAAGCTTTTAATAGATTACACTTCAGTTAGGGAAATCTTTACTTCTGGTTTACAGAGATTGGCTGAGGCCTAAAGGGTGGCCTGAGCCAATGAATCCATTGAATATCTCCTCAAAATGAACCATATCTCTTAAGGTTCTTCACTAGCCCTAAAGGAAAATCTTAATGGGATCATATTTTTTTCCTACCACATGAGAAGCTGTTTCAATAATAAAATAATAATAATAATAAAAATAGAAATAATAATAAAATAATAATAAAAAGTCGAAATATCTATTTTTCTTTGTTATGCTTTTCTTTTCTATCCATTTTATCAAATACCATCTGGAAAACATGGAGAAATGTACTGTATGTGATGTATGAATTACTTCAGCAGCATCACTGGGATGAAGAGGGAGTGTAAAATACAGAAAAGCGAAAATTATAGGATGAGATGGTGGATTTTAACAAGCTAATGATAGGAGCATGAGAAAGTTCACAGTATTCTTTAAAATTGTGTGTGTGTTCAGATTTTTTTTGATTTTGCTGTGCTTTTTGTTGGATTTTAGAATTTATGTATGCATGTTTTGGAAAATATAAAATGATACCATAGTAATTAAAGTCAGGATGGATTTATCATTCCTATAGAATTTATACAGCACGTGAATATATTATAGGCAGTTGGCCTAGAGATTAATTTATATTAACTCCATAACTTACAAATGAGTTCCTCCAAGTTCATATTATTTTAACCCAAGTTTCTCCTAGGGATTGGAAGGAAAACAAATAGCTGTTTTTGATACTACCATGCTATATTATTGTGCCATTTGTCTTCAGCAAAATCTTGTTTTTTAATGAACCTCTAGCAGATTTGATAACATGAGCCAATTTTTGAGAAATTTTTTTATAACGATAAGTGTTTTGGGAGTACAGGACAATGAGCAATATGTAGTTGTACCTGTGCTGTATATCCACTTGGAAGGGCCCATATCTTCTGAATCACTCTTTGGAAGATTACATTCTTCCTAGGCTTTTCATGTTTGTGTCCTGGGATGTTTGGGGGTTGACCCTGGACAGCACTCCTGGTTATTGGTTCATGGTGTTCTGGGAGGAAAGCATTTGAAGTCAGCTGGTGCCCTGCTGATGGAGCTGCTGAGCTCAGCATCACGTCAACATAATTTCATGATGCTTTTGCACCAAGTGCTTTGGTGCCATTTCTGAGAGAGGTAAGCACTTTTGGACTGAGGGTGGACAAAGTTACCTGCTTATTACCAGCTTTTCAAGGTGCGTTGTGAACTCCTGAATCCTGCCCTCTTGATTTTTCCACCTGTGATATCTTCCAGTGTGTGTTATTGGTGCTTATTCTTTGATGGTTTGGAGATTAACATATAGCCAAAGAGGCTTAATATGGATACACTGCCAATAATTTAAAGCAAAAGTTCTTCTTGCAAATAAAACTTTGATGTAATCTTTACTGAAATAGCAGAGTTTATTGGGTCCATTAAAGTATCTTATTGATTTCATTTATCTAGGATCACTCCAGATTTAAATGGATTTCTCAGTAGTCATTAATAAGAATTCAGTCATTCCTTCTAATCTATGGTTCTACTTTTCATGGATTCAGTTATCCACATATGAAATAGAAAATTGCAGAAATAAATCATTCATAAGTTTAAAATAACTTTGATTACAATATGCTATTGTAATTGTTCTATTGTATTATTACTCATTGTTAATCTCCTATTGTGCTTAATTTATAAATTAAACTTTTTCTTGTATGATAGGAAAAAAACAGCATGTACACAAAGGGCTCAGTATTATGTGTAGTTTCAAGTATCCATTAGAGGTCTTGGAAGTCTCCTTCTGTGGTTGAAGGCACTATTGTAATATAACTTTCTCTATTTGAGTTTGAAGAACTGCTTCTCAATTAAAATTCTGAAAATCCTATAATGGGGAAAGTTTTACTTGGATAATCACATTGCTGCCTCACAACTAGAGATCAATTTTACAGCAAAACATGGGGAACAAAGGAATTTATGATTTCCCTTACTAAGAGTCTCTTCCCTTCAGTCATGAATTTTGCAGAGATCAGATCGAGCTTTGAGGGTACACACTAAGTTAGCGCCTCAGTGCTATCTGTTGTTTTTCACTATAGGAAAGTCACTAAATTGCCTTGGGCCTTGACTTCTTTGTCTCTACAAGGTTAGTTCCTCTTTCTATTGTATAAAATTGTTATGAAGATTGAGACTATAAATACTGTGGCATAGTAGCCAACACTTAACTGGTACTCAGTCAGTGTTAGTTTCCTTTTCCTCTGGGAAATGTTCCCTGGATTATACTTGATAGCGAACCAGGAGCAGAGAGAGAAGCAACCTCCATCCTGCATCTACTCAACATCTGTCTCACATACAGACATGTACAGATACACGGGGGTTCTCATCCATCACGGAGTCTAAAATTTTACACTGGTGGTCTGGCTCTTTGAATAATGGTTTAGGGTTGTGTTACTGTTCAATCTCAGCCACGTCTCCTGGGCAATTAAACTGCTGTGTCCCACGAGGCCAGGAATGGCTGTGTTAGCTGATTTGGCAATGTGTGTCACTTGAATTCAACAAACCAGTCAGTACCTTCACACCACCTGTTTCCCTCTGCCACATGCACGGGCAAGAAGGAGTCAGTGGCAGCTCATATTCTGTGGTGAAGGTCTCCATGCTGGAAAGAGCTCTCTTTCCTCTGATTCTCCCTGGACACATGGCATGAATGGTAATAATGCTTTGTGGCTTTGAACTGCTGAGATTTGGGGGTTGTTTGTGAACACAGCATATTCCAGCTGTCTTGCTTGATGCAGATGATAATTATAACTTGTAGGCCTTTAGGGTATTTCACTGAAATTCAAGTAGTCCTAAGAAGAGTAGCAATTTTAGACTTTAGTACCTGATTTCTTAGAATGAGATAGGGCTCAAAGATAGAGCAACGGTCAATGGGAATGTGATACATAAGAGAATTTAAAGGACAGAAGTTCTGGATGGAAATGCAGGTGACTACATCAAACAACTTTCCTGTCTCTTATAACAAGATTTATCTAACCGTACCTGTGCAGTAAACATGTGAACCCAAGCCATTTAATGGGGATCAGGAAGCAGAGATTTCAAGAAGACTCTATTGAGGCTAAATAACTTGGAGTACAAAAACAAAGTCTTAATCTAGAGATTCTTAGGGTTTAATCAGCCAGAAGGGTTGCTAGAACACAGATACCTGGACCCTACCTCTACAGTTCAGGAAGTCTGGTATTTCTGATGAAGTCTTAGGTGATGCTGCTGATCCTTTGAGAACCACTGCCTTAGTCCCAACAGCTAAATCAGGGCCATCATCCTTAAAAAGAGCAAAAGGAGAAAGTAGGGGGAAGGGCTACCTTGCTCATGCTTGTTCTCTCTTTTTTTCTTTAGATCTGGGACCCTAAGAAGTGATGCCTGGATAAGCAGGCCAAGCTAATGCTGCCTGCCTGGGAGTTGATGGCACAGAGGGCACACTTGGGCATTCCACAGAACCCTCCCACATCATTGGAGGATGTGTCTCAGTGTCTGTTGGGCTCAGAAGTCAGATGAAGAGACAAACAGGTAACTGGCTCAAGCTTTGGAAAGTTTAGGCATGACAATTCAGAAAGTGAAGGGAAAGGGGATGTTTTCTGCATTTATGGGCCACAAGACTCATGGGCCGTCCTGAAGTGAATCTAGCCTGAGGAGCTAGATTGTCGTGGAACACACGAAATGAGTAGAACTCCTGGGTACCAGGAAGTATATGCAAACAGATTAATTCTACATCCCAGAAGGGTAAGAATGCTATGAATGTTTCTCTCTCAGTTAAACAAGAAGAGAAATCACAGAATCTGTGAAAAATATTTAGGAAGCTTATGTGGCCACTGCAGAAGAGCAGTTTTTCCCATTTGCCGTTTCGGAGCCAGAGGGGAAAAGCAATCCAAGCTTTCATGGAGTCACCAAAAGGTACATGGAAACAGGAAATAAACTACCTATTAAAAATCAAAGAATTATGTCAAAATAATTTAAAAGCTGTGAAGCTAATTCAGAGTTTCACAAGACAAAGTTAACTTTGGAATATACTACATGCAGCAATCTAAAATAGTTTCTTTTAAAAGAGATGGAATAACTATATGTATATGGCCACCAAACACATTTATTCTTACGAGAATGACAAGACTAAGCCAGATAAAGAAAGTTCCACGAAACTAATTATCTTTACAGGTGGGGGATAGTTGTGCTTCTTTTCTTTAAACAGAAATGTCTATTTTTGTGGTCCCTCTGAGTTTCATGACATTTGGCCTGCATTCATTTTCTTTAAATGTAAGAGAATTGATAACGTGAATAGAACTTCCAAGTAAATAAAATGCTAAGGGGATTTCTCTGTAAATAAAATAAGCAAATGTTCTACCTGGAAAATAACACAAATCTTTGTAGAAGAGCCTTTCCTGTTCTTTGCAAGGACTAAAGTAACTCAGCACATTGTTACTTTATATTACAGCCCACAGTGGCAATAATTGACCAACTGTGCAGCAATACTACAATGCTCTTTTAAAATTGTGTATCTCCCAGCCTAAGGGAAAAGAGCCAAAAGTCAAAGGGTGAACAAGCTAGTAAGAATATAGGGAAGAATCATCCAAAGTTTGGGGCACTACATACGCAGAGAGGGTGAGTGAAACTCTTACAGTTACCTCCCTGTTCTTTCAGGGAGAATATTGCAATTTTACAAAGTTCCATGACGTATATAAACAAAAGAACAGAAAACCAATGATTTGCTAGACTTCTGGCATGATTAAGGATTGTACAAAGCCTCACTATGAGTTTTTCATCCCTATTCATTTTTATGTTGAAGGCCTCTTCCTTCAAAAGGATTAACAGTGATATTTTACAACTGCATTTGTATAAACACAAATATACTAATGGATTTGTTATATAGTCATTATTATTGTACTAATTTTTTCTTCTGGTTTTAAAGTAAATGAAAATTAATATAATTATATAGGCTCCTGAAAGTGTTTTGAATTTAGCATTATGCCTATTATGCCTAATGGATGAATCTACTCCTTCACTATGGTTGGATGGCATTTTTTTATAAAAATATTATTTTATTCGTACATTTTAGGTATACAATATAATGACATTCACCATTGGAAATTTGCACCTTTCCATAATCTCTCTTGGTTCTTATTTTTTCCCCGTCCCCTGCCCTCTGTTCAACCCCTCCGTCCCTCCCTATTTACAAAGAATTTGTTTCCATTTTTTCATTTTTTCATATTAATTCCATTCCCTTCTTTCCTTTCCCCTACCCCTCCCACTTCCCCTCCCCCATTACCCCTTTTCTTCCTATTTCA
>NW_004624792.1:468303-586540 GCF_000247695.1 Heterocephalus glaber | reverse complement strand
CATGGAGTATTGTTTTCCACCCTTTAACTTTCAGTCTATGAGTTTCTTTTTGAATTAAGTGTGTTTGTTGTATGCAGCATATTGTTGGATTTTGATTCTTACCCCATTCTGTCAGTCTATTTCTTTTGAATGGTGAATTGAGACCATTAACATTGATGGTTAAAATTGATACGTATTGACTTATCATTATCACGACATTTTCCTTTTTGTTGGGTTCTCCCCCTTTACATTTAATTTCTTGTTGCACCCGATGGATTCATTCTGCTGGGCTTCCTGGAGTTGTGATCCTCATTGCCTGTTCCTAGGATATCATGTAAAATTGTTTGGAGTGCTGGTTTGGTATTCATGAAGTTCCTAAGGTGCTCTTTGTCATGAAAGTATCTTATTTCTCCATCAATTTTGAAAGACAGTTTTGTAGGGTGCGTCAATCTGGATTGGAGGCTGTTTTCCTTTAGGGCTTGGAATACGTCACTCCAAGCTCTTCTTGCCTTGATGGTTTGTGTTGAGAAGTCTGTTGTGATTCTGATGGGCTTTCCTTTGTATGTGATTTTGTTTCTTTAACTGCTTGGAGAACTTTGTTCTTCTGTTGTGTTTCTGGAATCTTAACAATTATATGCCTATGTGTAGGTTTTTTTTGATCAAGGCTATTTGGGGTCCTATATGCCTCACTTATCTGTATGTCAAGTTCTTTTCCCCTGCTTGGGAAGTTTTCTGCTATTACTCTTGTGAACAGTTTTTTTTTATGTCATCTGAACGCGCTCCTGTTTCTTCGTTGACTCCAATCAGTCTTATATTATTCTCCTTTGCATTGTCTAGCAGCTGCTGGATTGATTTCTTGTGGTCCCTTACAATTATGAAGAAGTTTTTCTTTTCCTGGTCACTAATTGCAATCTTATCTTCTTTATCTGAAATTCTGTCCTCACATAGGCTCATTCTGCTGTGTAGACTTTTAATGGAGTTTTTAATCTCCTGGAAATCTGTTTGTATCTGTTTTATGGATTCCATTTATTTCCTATGTTGGAATTCCATCATATTCTTCAGGTCCTCTATTTTTTTTATCTGTGTCCTCTCTAGATTTATTAATCATGTCTTGCACTATGGGCACAATCTCTGCTGTTATCTGCAGAAATTATTTCTGATTTCATTTTTTCCAGATCATCTTTTGTTGCCAGTTCAGGGAGTTCAGGTGGTTGGGTATCAGAGTCTCATTTCCCTTTGAGTATCCATCTCATTTCCCTTTGGAGTTGCTGTAGGTGATCTGGAAATCTGGTTTTGAGACTTGTTTACGTGTCTTCTTATTTTGATGGGGAGGGGGTGCTATTGGCACCCTCGTGGCTCACCTCCTCTGGGCTGGGAGTGGTGGAATGGTGGCCTGGAAACCCCTTCCTCTGGGCTGGGAGTGGTGGAACAGCAGCCCAGAGAATGCCAATTTTTAAAAGATCCCTGCTAACAGACTGTTTTGTTTGGTCTGCACATAGAAGAATGAGTGATATCTGAGTCTGAACCACAGCCTACCTAAAGATACACATGTGAGTCCAGTCTCACCTAGTGTATTCAGAAAAACCCTGCAGATACATGAGAAATAAATGATTGATGCTTTATGTCACTGAGTTTGGGGATGGTTTGTTATGCAGCAATAGCTAACTGACATAAAAAGTCTTAGCAAATATTATTTAGACTTTGTATTATTTTTCAGAGCACATGGTAACATCACTGGAAGATTCTAAACAGAGGAGTACAGGCTCTGATTTTACTTTGAAAGTTCAGTGTGCTGTGGAGAAGAGATTGGAGTGAATCCAGAGTGGAGGGCAGGAATCCAGTAGGAGGTGATTGCAATAATCCAGATGAGGAAAGATAACATAATGGCTATTACACCTGGTATTGGGGTAGAAGTGGAGGTGAAGAGGAAGGGATGGGAATTCAAGCTGTTTTCAAATTCTCTGTTGAGTCCTGTTAGGAATGTGAACAGCTACAAGAAATTATAAGACAAAGTTATGCCTTAAATGAAAAGGGTCAGAGGTAGATTATTTCTGGAGAGAGAATACAGGGTTACTTGGCGAATTTTCTGATTCCATCTAGAGAATCCTCCTGAGTGTTTCTAAACTCAGTGAGGGCCAGATTCAACTTTTGAAATCCGTGGGAAACAAGGATGATGGCAGATGGCTGTGAAGAGTGCTATGGTGTAACATTTTGTGGGTTATATTTTAAAAGGATGGAACTGAGTTTTTTGAACTTGTCTGGTCTATGTCCCCCTGAATTTTTTTCATCCACCTCTCAGTCTTCTCTCCATTTCTAAAATTTGCAAAATTTGATCTCCCCTTCCAAAGAAATTTACTTTCAGAAACATGAAGAGATCTTGGAGAGCTTTCTTATTTATCTTTAATTTAATCAGAGGAATGTTCAAACACAACTAAGCCCTGATTTCTCTGTGCCATATTATACAATTATAACATCTCTTCTCCTTATAAAACTTGAGGAAATGTTCCACAAATGAATTCTTAATTCATTTCCTGGAGACATGTGGGACTTGCTGTGGTATCAACAGCTTTCTTGACTGAGGAGTGAACTGAGGTACAATGTGATGAAGCATCTCACTAAAGACATCTGAGGCAGAATTGAAAAGAGCTTTCACTCCCAGATTGGAAAGCCCATTTCCTAGATCATGCCAGTATGTCAAGAATATATTATACACACTTTAAATCTCCAAACTTTCCAACAATGTGGAAAAATATTGATCTTTCCTAAGTGATTTTCTCATTTTTGTTGGTTATTAACCTTACTCTAAAATACTAAAAATAAACCCAAATGATAATACACTTCTTTTGTACCAGAACCACTTGGGCAAAATCATAATCTTGCAGAAAGTTTCCATGTTATTGAATATTATTTGTCTACTGGGAGAGAAAAAAACCCACCTTGTCAAGAATAGTATATTGTAGGAAAATCTATCTAAGTATGGTTGAGGAAGAAAACCAAAGTCTGAAGAAAACTAGCAAAAGTCTTTAAAATGGATGTAATGTAATGCATGGATGTAATGTCATTTTTAGTTTGTTATATTTATATTATGGTAGTCTTATACTGGTCTTTATATTCAGAATTATTTATATTTCATTCTCACTGAACATTGAGATTATTTGCACAATATTTATATTTGTCTGTTGATATAAATGGGAATAGATATAGTTTTTTTAGGGGTAGGACTTGAAAAATTGGCCAAGTCATTTATTCTTTTTTTCCTTCTCACAAACTGTTTTAATCTTTGAAACTTTCCCATGCATTGGCATCCTTCAGCATTCACTGTGCTTTATTCCTTATTAAGAAACCCAGCCCTTAATTAGCTTGCTGTCCTTCCTTTGAAACATGTTCCGTTCGATGACTCTTGGTTTCTTCTGGAACGGTTGGTGCAGGCTTGTGTGGGCTTCCATAACACAAAAGCCAGATGGATTTTTTAAAAGAGATAAATTTAGGCCTGAGTAGAGAACTGTAAAAAAGGAAAGAATCATTTAAAAAACCCCACAAAATGAAACAAAACAAACAATCCTTGGTACTGATAAAAACCAGTGAGAAATCACAGGTTCTCAAATTAGGGCAAAAACAAAATTTTTTTTCCTTCCCTTCTTCTTCCTTCTACTTTTTAATTGTTTTGGGCTCAAGAATTGAAAAGTTCTGTTCCCAATTAAAAACAGATCATATTTGATTTTGAGGTAGAGTGAGCTGCCTCGTGATGTGAGTGGAAAACAGAAGGCTGTAGATAGAAAGTTCCTTTGACACCCCGGGCCCCTCTTACCTTGAGCTCATTTGTCGAATGCAGAAATCACTTGCTTGTGGCCTTCAGAACCCCTGGAAGAAAAGCCTTAGAAATAGAAATGCAATGAAATTCTGCCTAAAGTGTTTACCTTATATGACAAATTTATTAGGGAGTCTTAATGTGTTATGGGCATAAAAATGAAACAGTTTTATACTTATCCCATAACAGCCCCTTCAACAAGAATGTATTGACCTGTTTCCTGCTGGGAAGTAACTCTCTCAATGGCAACTTGACTGGCTCCTCTAGCTTTCTTGTCACTTTTTGTTATTAGAACAGTTAATTTTGTTATTTCAGACTCAATCCTCTTTATTTTGATACTTTAGTTTTCTATCTTTTCCAAAGTTGTGACCTCTTCTCCATGGTTTGACCCTTCTACTCTGTGGCTCCTGTGGTCTGAAGGTTGGCATTCTGTTCTTCATACACCTCTTTCCTCCTCTCCTTGAACTTCTTTAACTCCATGGACTTCCTGGATGCTACTCTGACCCACTGTGGCTGATCAGCAGGGGAGGGACAGCAGGACTGGAGTGTTAGAAGTTGTCCTGGTTGAGCTCCCCTTCTGTCTGGCCTTATCTAATGTTGGAGTTCTCCGGTCAGGTAGCAGCCTCTATGTAACTGTTTTGTGTGTAAATGCCTCTGTGTGTGTGTGTGTGTGTGTGACAGCATTAAGCTTCATCCTGAATCCTTCAGTCAATGGAAACTCCTACCTTTACCTCAGAGGGCAGTTATATCTTTGCCTTGAACAGTGATAAATGTCTCTTATTCCTTATTTGTGTTGGACCTCCATCACTTTGTCCAGTGGCTATTTTGAATGGTTCGCATAGAACTATGGGAATCATTGGAGTTCCCTTCTGTATTTCTCAGGTCCACAGAGAGCCAAGATGGGTGGGGCTGCTGTATCTCCTTTCCACATATGTTTTGCATAATAAGCCCCAGTGACTCCAACTATTGGCCTAGAACAACTGTCTTCACAAGTTGCTGGTCTCTAAGTGAACTCTATTCTCTATACTCAAATATGGACCTCCTAGATGACTCCAGGTGATGGGCATCAAATACACTCTCTATCTCTTCTTTGCAGGAACCAAGAAATAGAAGGGACCTGTGCCATGCTCCTGGTTTCCTTGCATGCTTTCTCTCAAGTCTCTGCTCTTACAGCTGCATCAGACAAAAACTTGAAGTCTGAAACTTAGGATGCATCCAGTGTCTACTATTTTTTTTGTACCAGGGATCAAACTCAGGACCTTGTGCTTGCCAGGCAGGCACAGTGCCACTAAGCTAAATCCCCAGCCCCAGTGTCTACTTTTCTTGTAGTCACTTTCAGTATTTTTTCATGATTCTTTTAGAGATTACCTTTCTTGCTTTAAGAGGGAGATTGCCTTTCTTGCTTTAAGAGGGCACCATCCACAATAACAGAAAAACAAAGGAAAACACATTTTTCACTGAGATGAACTTCATCAACAACTGTTTGCCATCTTCCCATTCCCAATAGAGTTTTCTCCTTAATTTCACAGGGACCTTTTCTGAGATGGAGGCCCTGGAGAGCCCTGTTGGAATGCTTATCACCAAAAGTGTCAAGCTCAACTTTGGACCTTGGCCATGCTTCTGGGACAACAAGAAGGTCTCACCCTAGATCCTATTATATTGGTGTCATCCTTTGTATTTTATTCTTGTCATTTGAACTCACCAAACGTTTTCCTGGTGGCCTTCTCCCTGTCCTCTGATGATTTATACTGAGATTTTAAGTTAGCGCTTCCCCAGGCTTTGGACTAGGTTCCTAACCATGGCCACTTATCCAGAAAATCTGTCCTACAGGCAATGAGTAGGACAGTGTGGGATAAAGTAGGGACAATCATAAACTAGGTCTGAACTATGGGTCTGTGACTGGCCACCCATGACCATGATTTCTTTGATAATTTACTTCTCATTTCTATGAAAGTTTAGATTAAAGATGTCCAAATTTTTTTAATAGCAGAATCCTTTTTTTTCCTTTTCAAATGGGCTGTTAAAATCTAGGTCCTCTGTTAAAATATATGTCCTCTAGCTAGAGACTTTAAGGCATCTGTCTCATCCTCTTATGAAATTTGGAGGCTTCTTGGTATAAAATTTGGGACATAATGAAATAGAATATTAGGTCCTTCTAACCCTAAGATTTTATTTTTTGAGTGTTTCTAGCCCTGCCGAAACTGAGCCTGGTACTAGCAAGCAACTTCATGTTCACATCTATTTGCCCTTCCAAATAATTTCCATTGCATGTTGGGTTCATGATCAGTATGACCATCTCAATACTTTTCAATTGCTGGTATTTTTGAAGGTCAAACATTGGTGGTGCTATGTCTATTCCAGTTTTTTCAGAGCTGATACTTCAGGAGATAGTACTACTATCATACCCCTGAAGTAGGCTTTCCCAGTGAGCTGGATACCACTTTCCTGAGATATTCTCTGACATAAAGAGCTTCATGATCAAAATACTATAAGAAAAATACAGCATTTCATGTCCTTCTCTTAGAGATCTTAGAGAAGCTCTACAGCAAAGCCACTTGTTTAACATTGTTTAAACCCAGTATTTCCACACTGTTGAAAACAGGAACCATTTTTCCCCGTGCACTATTTATTAACACCCCACAAAAATTATAACTTTGAGTACAGTTTGCAAATCACTGCCTTAGAGCAGGGGTCAGCACACTTTTTTCTGTAAAGGATAGATGATAAAGATTTAGTCTTTGTGGATTTCAACCACTCTGTCTCAACTATTCAACCCTGTGCTTGGTGCACAAAAGCATCCGTGGATATATGTAAACAAACGAGCATGCCTGTGTTCCAATAGGACTTTATTTACAAAAACAGGCAGCAATATAGACTTGGTCTGTGTGCTGTGGTTTGCTGACCCCTGATCCTTCACTAAACAAGTGAGATTTATTCTGACAAGGGAAGGTGCACTCTCAAATAGAGGAATAGTTTAGTTCTTTCCTGAGTGCTTACTAGAATTTTACTGAACTTTGGAGGTGAAGCCACTGCCAGTAACAGTCTTTTCCTGATCATCTGGAGAACTGGAGCAGGCCGAATGACTCATTCTGTGATACTTATTTTACCAGACATTTATTTAGCTTTGAAATCTTTGCCTAGCTCATGATCTACTGCTTACCATCAGCCAGTTTCACTGTAATAAAAGATGGGCAACAGATAAGAGATGTACCAGCCATTCAGCATCAACTCAATTATTTCAACTGAAATGAACCATCTAGATCTTTCAAGCTCACAGAGGGGAAATGTTATAAACATAATCAGAGGCATTCAGATGATCCTGGCCATTTTCTGAATAGTTAACCATAATTAAATAGTACATTAGTTATCTATCACTGCATAACACAATACTTTAAAAACTCTGTGCCTTCGAACAGTGAATGTTTATAGCCTCACAGTCAGTGTGGTCAGCAATCTTGGCAGTCTTGCTCTAGTCTCTGGCTCAGGGTCTGCCATGAAGGTGCCGGCTGGGACTATGCAGACTCAGCTCAGAAAGAATCTGCTCCAATCTCACTCCTACAGCCGATCTCAGGTCCTCAAAATACCAGTCTTCTGCAACACGAGATGCTCCATAGGGTTGTTCACAACTTGCCAGCTGGCTTCCTGCAGAGGGAAGGCCCAGAGAAAGAGGACAGGGTACATGAACAAGACAGAAAATCAAGTTTTCTTCCAACCCAGAAGACACATCACCATGTTCACTGTATTCCACTTGTTAAAAACATGTCACTAATTCCAGCCCATGCTGGAGAGAGGACTTCAAGAAGACATGAATATAGGGGACCAGGGTTCTTGGGGGTCATTGTGGAGGCTGACTACTGCGTGTGATAAATTCATTAAGGCCATTTTTATATTTCTCTGTGCAATGAGAGTTTATAGTCCCTGACTGTGAATAGCAGAGGAAGAGGCCACAGCCCCAGCAAAAGCTTTAGGATGTGTCTTTGGAAGGAGAGACAGAGAAGGAATAAAGGTGTGTGCACTGTAAAGTGGTGGGGAGAGGGGAGGGTGGAGGTAAAGAAAAGCAAGGAAGAGATATTTTTCTGGAGTAAGCAAAATGTCCTCATTTGGAAGGGAGGTAGCACAATGGAATCTTCCTGGCATAGATCTGATCAGGAGGCTCCTTCTAGAGCTCCTTCTGGCTCGGGCCAGACCATATGTATGGCTTCCCTTTCTGCTCACTCTTCAATCCTGGGTTAAAAGGTACTCACATTCTCCAGTCACCTATACATGCTTGTCACTCAGAAGATATGATCTATTACTACCAAAGTAATTAGATGCAGTTTGATAATTTTGCTTGTTCGACTGGCACAGGGGGAAAAAAAAGAAAGGAGGAGAGAGAGAAAAGAAAAAAGACATCAGCAAATCAGCCCCATACTAGATCTCTTGCCTTTGAAGATCTTATATTCCAGTTAAGGAAACAAGGCAAACATATGGAAACAGTTTTGTTAAAATTCAAGAATTTAAATAACAGTTTGAGGTAACAATAGAAAAAATATCATAAGGTGGCATATGATTAATTACCAGCTGAATTATATAGAAGTCATTACTATTGGAATTCAGGAGAGAGAGAGAGACTGATCACTGTGAGCAAGGTGGTTGGGGAACATATTGTGAGGCAAATAAGAAGGGTTTGGAGAGGGAGAGGAAAGTGAGGGCATTCCAGGTGGATGGAATGGCTTGAGTAAAAATAAGAAGGCGAGACAGGTGTTTTGGGGCAACAATGAGCTAACCAGTTTGGAGAGTAGGATTTTGGAGGCAAGGAGTCTGAGACAAGGTAAATGGTAAGTCAGACAGCCACGCAAGAACAGGTTGAGTTTAATTATCTAACCTGTGCTCGGTCCCAGAGGCAGATGGCTTGCCAACAAACTTGCATGAATTACCCTCTATTAGAATTTTTAAAAAGGGGTAAGTTCCAGGTTGATTCACTGAACATCTTGGGCTCACATTCCGTGCCTGTCTTTTAATAGCAAGTGGTGGCAAATGCAAGCAGTACCTGTGCTTTGTCTCCATAGCAGCAACTCAGAAAATCCTTGATGGCATCCAGCTGAAAGAGACTGAACCGTTGTCATCTCCACTGGGAGATGAGGAAGGTGGCAATGATGAGAAGAAATGCGGCTGTTGTTTCAGGAGACTGCTGGGATGAGGGAGATGGGTACCCTGGGCATCAGGCGATCCTGGCCTAAGTAGGGTTGCAAGGAAGAGTTAACGTATCAAAGAATCAAGTGTCAAAGTCAGGACAGCAGCAAGGGGTAGGGAATGGGGGGCCACTGAGCCTGTCTTTGCATTCTGCTGCTCCAAAGCCAGAGAGGACCTGGAACCAGGGAGAGGGGTCATAGAACCTTTGGAGAAACTCTAGAATCTCTAAGGAAGAAAAGAAACCCTAAAGAAACCCCTAACCTCTCTACTTTCTGGCTGCTCTTCTCTAAAAAAAGTGGTAACTGTATTATCACAGCAAAAGCAATACTTTGAAAATTTAGTGAGTCTATGCATGTACAAGCTTTATAAAGTGACTTAGAAAAAGTTCTCAATAACCGTTACCACTGCAGTTGCTGATGCAGTTATTCTCTTCTTCCTAGCCTCTCTCTATACCTCTGACTGTCACCCATTAGGTGGTAAAATTTTTGGCTCCTTAGATTTGAATTTCTCTGAAAGGCTTGGAATGACCCACAAAATCTCTGGGTTTTAGAATGTCAGAAAATATTTCTTCTTTGCCTTTTTGACTCTTCCCCTACCCCTGTTTCCTTCTTCTTTACTCCTATTATATGGTTTGGTTATGGAAGCTCGGTCCCCAGTGTCGCGAGTTTGAAAGGTGGGAGAACTTTAAAGGGCGAGGCTTCATGGGTTTATACCCAGCTCAGTGTGGGGATCCCTCTTGGAAGAGATTAATGCTGATCTTGCCCAGTGAGCTGGTTCTCCTCATAGTGGATTATTACAAAGTGAGGCTGCCTAAATGCTTGGTTATTTCTGCATGTGGGCAGTGGATTTTCTGCTTCTCCGCCATGTTATGACCTAGCCAAGGAGGACCTCTATGGAAGATGAACAGATAGGTTCTCCTGATTTTGGACTTGTGACCTCTAAAACTGTGAGCAGCCTCAGGAATTTTGTAATAGCAATGGAAAATGGATTAATTCACCTCCCTCCCAAACCACATGTTGAGGACCTGCTTCATGCCAGTCACTTTGCTAAGCATCTCTAGCACGTTAGGCTCTGGACATGCCACTTGAAGAAGGCTAATTACTAATTCCTGGCTTCTGAGAGGCAAGTCATAGTGTTTGGGTGTGGTTCAGAGAAAGTAACTTATTAGAGTGTGTCAATAGAGGGAAAAGATGGAGACAGAGAGAGTTTCACTTTAAGAACAAAGATAAAAATATGAACACTGTGTGTGCAGTTTGGAAGTTAATTCTAGTCTTGCATCTGGAGCAGCAGGGGCAATTGCTGGTATCCTGGGGCAATTGGCCAGCAGGCAGACAGCACAGAGTTTGCAGAGGACCAAGGCCTCCTGACGCAGGGCAGACACTCAGCAGCAACACCTGATGCCACAGCCTGGGGCCCCACATCTGCATGTGGCCTGGTCTTCTAACCACATTGGTTGCCTAAATCATGGGGAAGAAGAGAGTATCACATAAACAACAGGACCCATCTTCTTCTAATTATTTTTCTATGGGAGCATAGTCACAGCTCCTATTTAATATATTCTGACTGGCAACAACGTGCTAAGTGCTCTGCAGACCACAGAAGTAAGCGTGGCTGTTGGCTGTTTATGCAGTGGGCTGGAACCTTAATTCTAGCACAGGACCCTCAGGGAGGAAATGGAGGGCTCTAAGGCTGTAGGGTAAACAGCAACATGACTCCTCAGTCCCATATCTGGTGTCTTTGACCTCAGGCTCTATCCAGTGGACCCACAAAGGACACTGATTTCTGACACCTCAAGAAAGTCTTTTCTAAATGAGAGAGCACTGAGAAAGTATCTGAGAAAGTCTAAAGAGTTAATTTGTTTCAGATACCCAGGGGAGTCAGCAAGAGTTGAATGAGAAGGGACCCTGCAACCAAGTGTGACCAGCCTGGCTGGGAATATCGGGTTTCGCACTCTGCCAGGAAGCCAGCAGAGTGGGAGGCTAAGGGCTGATAGAAGCTCAGTGCAGGCTTTGGCCAGCATTTTGGCATCCCAAATTAGCAACAAGTGTCACTGAATATACGAACCGGGAGGAATTCCAGAGGAACCGAATCATTACTCTCCAAATAGACAGAGAGGATGTAGCGAGGGGTCAGAAGTGGACAGGACAGGCACAGGAAACCCTTGTGGTATCATTTCTGTCCCAGAACAGGATGCCGGAAGGAGAGGGGTCAAAGCAGCGGGAAGTCTAGCATCACAGTACAAAACGTTATCAGGCCTGATTGGGTTTTAATTGTTTCATTCTTTAGGACAAGTGCTGTGCAATCACTTAGCCGCAGAATCTCTATTGTGTTATGCTCTTTAAATTTTATTCTTAATTTAAAGACAGTGGATGAAAGGTTGAACAAAGAAAGGTTGAGGTGGGTGTGAAGTTGAAAAAGAGCTTGTTAAAGTAAATGATCAAAAAACTATAAAAACACAGGAGGACTTTAGTGTAGCCTTCTCTCAAGCTACGTTTCTCACCAAACATCTGGGTTATAATTCAGAACACTGGTTTCTGGCTTGTGGCCCTCTTCAGATCCTTGGGTCTCCAGCCTTACCAGGTCATCTTCCCTGGGGGAGCTTATCTAATGAACTCCATCCACCCCTGGTGGACTATTGATAAGGAAAATGTTTCAGTAGGCCAAATAGTGCAAGTACAAACCCCCAGTGTCTCCAGGTTCTCCCTCACCACACATTTCCTAGTGCTTTTGGCTATTAACAAAGTAACTCATTGCTTGGTCCATTCTCTTCTAGAATTTAAGTGACAATTGATAGTATCACCTCCTCAAATCTAGGGAGAAATTGTGGAGTGACATAGGCCTTCAGAAAAGGAACTTCTTATGGAAGATGTCAGTCTCTATTAACTAAGTGCTAAGGAGAAAGCACTTCTGGAATGCCACTCAGAGTTATGTGTCCCCAAGTATGGGAAAGCAGGAGTGTTGGGTGGTGTAGTTCACAAATATCCTTGGAGTAAAGGAAGCTCTCAGCATCTGAACAAAGAGTGAGGTAGCCCTGTGGTTTGAGTTCCTATGAGTCGCTCCTACACTCTGAGATCTTTAGAGCAAACCACATACTGTCCAGGGGACATTTACTTGGCTTTGATATGATGACTGGAATTGTCATTGTTGAACTATAGTCCAGGAAACCTACTCCAGGTGACTTTCCATGTGGTTTGCCTCTCCTTGCATTCTCCCATCACTCGAGGACTGGGACAAGAAGTCCCTGAATTCTGGCCCAACACAGATGGACAGGGGTGGGTGAGCTCAAATGGGTGGTATCCCCACACCATTCCATAGGAAAGCAGGTCCAGCCACTCAGCCCCAGAATTATGGCTTAGCCATTTTCTGAGTTTAAGACATATAAGAGTGCCTAGGCTGCCTTTAGAATATTTAGCCACTGTATCCTTAAGTCTCAGATCAGGCTGATGACAATGATTTGAGAAGGGAAAACATCATTCATTCATTTACTAATTCATTCATGAAATTGGATATATACTATGGGCTAGGCCAGTGGTGGCAAACCTATAACAAATGGCCCAGGGACAGGAGACAAGGGAAAGGGGCTGAGGGGAAGTGAGGCCCAACCCTTTTCTCTTATAGATTTATAATGTATATACAACTCCTGGAAGGTGAGGGACAAGGGGAACTCCCTCAGTGGGTGGGGCAATCCAGGCTCCTTGTCCTTTCAGGACCCAGGCTCTTCTGCCATTCTGGAAGGCCCCTCTCCAGAAGGTGGCCCTGTCTGCTCCCAGGGGTTTGGCATCTAGCGCAGGGCATCTGGTGGGGGGGGCCCACTGGTAGAGGTCAGTGTGTTAATTGTGGTGTGGAATACCCCACTGTGAGTGGAAGGCAGGGCCCTGAGACAGGAACTGAGTGTAGAGAAGGACCTTCTAGCTGGGGGAGTACGTGATGACCTGGATCCCCCAAGATTGTTGCTCAGCTTTCTGTATACCAGACTGGCTTTAGTTCCACTGGGTGCAGCTCTGTTCCCTCCAAGCTCCAGGGGGAAAGGACTGGGAGGTGAAGGCAGCATCTGAGCATCAGGAGCAGGTGGGGGCTGCACAGCCAGGTTGGGAGGCTACAGAGCAGGGCTTACAGGTAACAGAGAAGGAAAGGTGGACCGGAAGCTGTGCTGGAGGCAGGGAGCTGAAGTTTACCACAGGCAGCTGTGAGTCTACCATTGGCAAAAGCATCAGCTAGGCTGGGGCCCCTGAAGGTGTCCACTAGGCTATAAAGGAGTAGAGTAAAAACCCTAAGGGGATGGCAGATCCTAGTGTACCTGAAGCAAGGGTGAGTCTGACAAAGGGCTAGGGCAGAAAGCTGGAGTAGAGGAAGAAAGGTGGAGGGTAGAGAACTCCAGCTGGCAACTTCCCAGCTCTGTGGCTTGCAGTGCTGAGAAATCCAGAAACTGCCCCTTGACAGCTACCCCAGAAAGCACTGTTGAGAGAGGGGCCGGGCTTGGGGGGTAGGTAGAGGGGCTGGGGACTGTAAGGATGCAGGGAGGGTGTGTGGGTGGATGCTTCCCTTGTTAGGGTATAACTGAGAGTCCAGGGCTCACCCAGAGAACCGAGAACTGGGAGGCCCAAGGATGCCGTAGAAGACCACCAGGAACAGGCGCTGGCCTGAGGAGCTGGCTCTGGGCCACAGTGCTCAGAACCCAAGTTCTTGGATTGTGGCTCAGTGAGGCAGATGCACTGGGGAGCAGCTCCCCGTCTAGAGTTCCTGGAATGGCCTCAGTGACTGACGTTGTTAGCTCCTTCTCTGCTTTTAACTTGCCTCCTGCCACCAGGCGCAGGTCTGAGTCCTTGTCACTTGTGCCAAACTGGACTGGAGGACGCGGTCAATGGGACGGCCTGAGAAGGCTGGGCTCTGGCCCGCTGTCTGCCCGCTGTGGTCATTCTGTGCCTATGAGGTCGGGGGCAGAGGCTGCTCCCGAGGTAGCTCCTTTCTATCCCGATCGTGGGGAGCAGGTGTCCGTCTCCAAGGAGGTTCCGAGGGTTTGGAGCCAGGTGGACCCTCACCAGGAATGGCATTCAGGGGTGAGGGGGCTCTGGGCCACTTGGGGGTCCTTCTGCTGGACCCTAGAGTCCACCATTGGGGAACTTTTCTGGCTGCAGGGATCTGATGACATTTCCCACTCGGGTCCACCCCACTGTCAGACCAACTCATCTCTTTCCCCCCAAGTCCTCAAACAGGCTCAGGTTCTCCATCCAGGGCTCCACGCTGTAACTTCCGGCGGGTGGAAGTGTGTCCCAGAGCTGGTCGCCAGGGCTCGGTGCTTGCATCTCTGGAGACTCCCTGAGGGGCTGGCACCTCAGGCTTGGAGCGAGGAGGAAGAATTCAGAGCTGTGAGAAGCAGGCAGAGGCTCCTCCTGTAGCAGCTCTAGTTTCCAATGAGGTTGTTCTGTTCCTGTTCACCCTTTGTGGGGAAAGGGATTAGCTCCAGCAAGAGTCCTGGGAAGCCCCGCCTGCCTCCCTAACCCTTGGCCCTGGCCCTGGCTGCTCAAAGTGGGTTTCAGAACTGCCTCTGCTGGTGGCTTTCTGGGGGTTGAATTTGGGGAGGGGCTGAGCCCTGAAGGGCTTGAGGCTGCCCAGGGATGGGCCTCTGTAGACTTGTTTTTCTAAACTAAAACCTCAGTCCATACTCAGGTTTAATTACACTGTTGATGGGGCGACAAATAAATGAGTTTTGTGTTTGTTACTCAGTCTCTAAGTGGTTTGCTATCGCTGGGCTAGACTCTCTGCTAGGTATCAGGAAGAGTCAAGAAAATAGACATTTGTCAGCCTCCATGGGTAAAATACAACAAGGCAGTGGGACAATTTCAAATTGTGGTAAGTGTTGTGAAGCTAATCAGGAAGGGACTGAGAGGGGGAAGGGGCTCTTTCAGTGAGCAGTCAAGGTCTGTTTGTAAAGAGGTGTTGTTATAAAGAGGATGAGAGGAGGCTTCTGGGAAAAGAAAAGGTAGGAGAGGGAGAGCACAAAGTATGTACTGTAGGTAGTCTTGTGGTAGGGAAGAAGTTGTGTGCTCCAGGGACTGAATGAAAGAAAGAAAAGTGGGGCAGGAGGGTTGTTGGATAGAGAAGAGGAGGCAAGATTGGAGAGAGACAGGGGCATGTCAAGGATGGCCCTAAAAGTCTGGATACCAAGTTGGGGTTTGATTCTTACTACAGCATATAGGTATTGAGCAACTGCAATCAGGGCTGCAAAAATGAGTGAAGAGAGTCATGTGGTGGGATTAATGAACTTTAGTTGGGGCTTCTTTGTTGAAGATGGATTGGAGCCATGAGAAGGCCAGCAGGGGACCAGAGGGGGAGCTGTTCCCCTAATTCCGGTGAGGAGAATGGTGGCCCAGACCATTGTTTGGCAGTGGAGGTGGGGTGATCGAATTGATTTAAATCAACCAGGTGTTGGTCCAAATAATCCCAAATGGTTTTACTATCTTCTCTGCATGTTTTGCACTCTGATCATTTCTGCATAAAACCACATGGAAAAATAACAAAGAACAAAAGCAATTAAGGGATAAAATGTTAATATGAAAATAGTAAAATTCTCTGCCCATTGATTTGAACATATTTTCCTGAAACCCGTTAAGATTTTTTTTCAAGTAATCCCTGTACACAGGTGTATCTTTTCGGCACTGAGGCAACCAGAATTTGCCATCGAGGAGGTGCCCCTTCAGCTAACATGGCCAACACACTATGCAAGAAATCAAGATCTAAGTCCTTCCAATGTGGAGAAAATCTGGAGCTCTGGTGTGGACATCTTTCCATATGCTTCTAGTTTTAATTACAAATTGATTTACAAATGACATTTTCTGGTATGGTAGTTTGAAAGAATCGTCATTTTTAAACATCTGCCAAAATTTAAATGGTATTTTTCATGAAAGCACAAAGGAAATTTCATCTGAGATCATGAAATTTTCCAATGCGTGTATGCTCATAAAGACAAATGCTCTCTGTGGATAACTGTTGAACCACTGCTGACCTTGGATCTTGGGCTGTTGCCTTTCTTAACCTCATTCTCTACTGAGGTTGATTTCCTCAGCTGTCATCAATAAGCTATTTAAAACATTATTATGATGTGCTATCACAGGACTTCTAATTACTTTGATAATGTCACTGTCAGTATTAAAGACTTTTAGAGGTATATTTCATGGTATGTACTCTGCCTAGAAAGGAAAGATAGCTTCCATTAAAGTGTGAAACCCTTCATAACATGAAACACCACGCAAATGACACTTGCAAATCAGAAGTGTTGACATTGAAGAACATATGCTGGTTGATGATTTTAGGTATTTTTGGTGCTACTTTTTCCATGTTGCTGAGATATCTATGGTATCTGAAGGTAATGTACTTCAATTTTTTGATTTCATGTTTTTTATATATATTCATATCACCGTCATGGATGAGAACTTAAGGACTTGTTTATTTTTAAAATTTTACCATTGAATTGTCTTGAAATTATTGTAAAGTATATACATTCCTATCTAAAGTATATCATAGTGCTTGAAAGCAACAAATTGACTCTCTTCCACAGAATCTAATAGACTATATAATTTTTATCATTATTAGGAAAAGCTATCATTTCAAGCTTTCTCATAGGATACTGACCAGCCAATGGATTCATTGCCAATCAGAAGAGACAAGAATGTGGTGAAGAACCATAGCCAGAAAATAGGTAAGGACTGAAAGGCAGCCCTGCTCTGCAAGGACCATAGGCAGCAATTCTTAGACGAGTTCGCAGTTGTGTTAGGTGTTCCAAGGCTTGATCTGTGTTGTGTATGGTCTAAGAATAGTTTATTACCAAAACAGCAAAAGTACTTTTTGCAAATAACTTCTGACAAATATATATATTCCCTGGCATGTGCCTTAGTGGTACCAGTACAACGAAACTCCAGGAATTGAAAGGATCCTGTGATGGTAATAAAAAATTCAATAAAAAACTTACACAACTATTTTACAAGTAAATTTAGGAAAAGTGGACTTGAAGAAAGTTTTGTTAATTAATTAGAAAAAAACAGTTAAATATTATTCAATGGCAATCTAGGGATCTAGAAACATGGACAGTTTTGGTTCTGAGACTGTCTGTATATCCTTGGGAAAACTATTTTTTGTCTTGTTGCCCCAGTATCCACCTTAGCCTACAAAATGAATTTTTAAGTAAATTACTTCCACCTCTAAACCATCTTCAATCTGGAATTACAGAAATATAATTAAGAATCAAAATGACCTAGAAAGCCAAGCCTGATGGTACACACCTATAATCCCAGCTACTTGGGAGGCCGAGGCAGGGGGACCACAAGTTTGAGACCAGCCTAGACAACTTAGTGAGGTCCTGTCTCAATACATACATGCATACATTTATACACAAAAGCACACGTGCACATACACGCATACATACAATACATATGAGTGAGCAAAAGATGTAGCTCAGAGATAGAGCACATGCCTAGTATAGAGAAAGAATAAAGAAAACAAATACTGTACAGAGAAAAGACATAGAACTTTGAGTAGATGAGTTAGACAAAAAAGAGGGAAATTAACTGTTATCTATGGAACATTTACTATGATATTCATGTGCTTTACATTTATCAACTTCATGTTCCTTACAAAATCACTAAGAGGCAATCTCCATTTTACAGGAGAAAGGGAAAACACCTGATCCCAGCCATACAAGTTGTAAATGATAGAGGCAACCCACATTTATTTAGCTAAAAAAATGCTTTCAATCATCCCAAATCCTTGCTTAAATGCAGGGAGAAATTAATGCCTAGGGAAAGATAGAGGCAGGTAAAAACATTGTGTTTTATGGAGAAATAAAGTTAGAGTTTTCACTACAATGATGGGTTGAGATTTCTGGAATGTGCTCAGAGTGTGAACCTATTGTACTGATTGTTTTTACTTGGATTTTATGAAGGCTGTAGGTGTGTGAGTTAACGATGAATGTTTCAGCACCTCCCTGGCCATGCATAAACATCTAAGTGCAAAGTAGCAAGGAACACTCTGTTTATCACAGCTGCAGTCAAGCCAATGAAACTGTTTCTGTCATCCACAATGGAGTTTGTAAAATTCTCTCACAAAAAATAAAACCTCTAACTTGATTGCCCTTCCTTTGGATTACCTGCCTGACTACCATTTTTATATTAGGTTTCCTTTGAAGTCTTTCAAAGGATTGAGACACTAAAGGAGAGTCAGGTTCAACGTTTTAAGTGTGAAAGTTTCTTTAAACAACCACCCCAGCAGCCTGCCAAACAAACAAAAACACCAGATTTAAAGCAACATCGTGAGTCTTTCCCTCCTGTTTATAATAGGCACCTTTGTTAACACAGGCAAACAAGAAAGCTAGGTGTAATGGAAACCAAAGATTAACATCTTATATTTATATAGGCTAATGTACAACATTTCAGAAACTCTATCCATTTTGGAAAAACCAAAATATTTTTCGCAGCCCTGTCTACACACTAGAAGCTGCTACCAGGTGAGAATCAACACTGATGGCTTGTTGAAAATTTCCAAATAAAAATGTAGTGTCATTTCTTAATTCAAATTGCCCAGCAATTTGGATACCTACTTACCAGGAGCATTTGCCTCTCTGCATTGATAAAACTGCTGGCTGAAGTTGTTTAAACAAGACCTACATTGCTTCTCTTACCAACCCTGCGGAGTTGGTAATTTGAGCAGGTGTTAAAACTCATTTGGACACAAGGAAACTGAGGCTCACAGATGAGTTACTTTCCCCAAGTGATCCAGTAAATAAGCAGAGAAGGCAGAACGTCTGACGGTTCATTTCATTTCATTACATTCTTACTACCATGGAACATGCATGGCCAATCCATGCAGGAGTAAACATGGAGTTGGTATTTATTTGGAAATGGGAAGTTTGGGTAACCACCACTAAGAAAGTGGGTCACTTCTTTTGAGGCTAGCATTTTAGGCTTTTTTGAAGGAGGATGGACTACTTTTATTTCCTCTCACTCTTGGAAAGTGTAACAAATCCAGCTGAAAGATGGCTGGATATTGAGCTGTTGTGCTTCTGGAATAGTCTATGTAGAGTCTAAATCTGTGCTATTCTGAGACCAGGTCTTTGTGTTAGTTGTTTTCTGGGCATTTAACCTATGACCTTGCATATATTAAGCAAGTACTTTACCAGTGAGCCACACCCTCAAATCTTCTATGTTAAATTATAAAGTCAGAGGTTCACAGTAACCTAGGCTACGGTAAACATGGAGAAAGATATGAATTTTCTGGCTTGTTTCTCAGTGCTTGAAACACAAGCAGAGTAGGCACTTATCCATCTGGGTGATTTCAAGGGTATTGGGACTTGTTCATTGTTGGCCCCATTCATTCTCAGTTCCTCACAACTATATGTACAAATGTCTGGGGTTAGACTTCACCAGGGGAAGGTTAACTTGCAGTCTCCCAACTGGTAGGGTTTGGAATTAAGCGTCAAATTTTCTTTTATTTGGTAGTGGGGATTGAACTTGGGACCTTGTGCTTGCAAGGGAGGCGACCGAACCACTGAGCTAAATCCCTAGCCAGGGTTTGGAATTAAGAATCGTTTCCAAGAGATCTGATTTCTGGTGAGCCAAGGTCTTTGTTGCCATGTAAAACTTTAAGGCTGAATTCTGCCTTGTCCTCTGTTAGCATTACCATACTGTTCCAGTCCATCAGATATGCCGTCTGATCTTTCCTGGTGGAACTTGAGCCCTTCCTGGAGCCCTAGTTCATTTGGCTTCAGTGAGAACGTCTTTCTTTTCTTCCCTCTTTACCAGAAGTGTAGAATTTTCCGTCATGTCTTCATCCACTGGAAGGCATCTTGTTGTAAATGACTCATAGCATCTTAGAATCAACTGACTCCAGGTTTTCTATCCCCTGTCCTCCAGGCCCTCTGACTTTTGAACTCCCACTCACCAATGGGCTGCCTCTGCCATTGATAATTGCCTGAGCCACACTTTGGCCTGGACACAACTGAGTGTCGTGCCATGCACTGCCCTGTTCCTACCACCAGGGGCAGCCTCTAGGTCTGCACTCATCTCCCCAGAGGCTGACATCTTCCTTTCTTCAAACAAGCTTGTACTGGGAGGGTCCAGCATGTCTTACAACAGCCAAAAGACTTCGATTTTATCCCAAACAAAATAAAACATTTCTTTCAATCCTGAGTTTTTCCTGCAATTCTACTCTCTCAATTTTAACCTTTAAAGAAGAGACTGCAAATTGGCAGGATCTGGCCCAATGAAGTGTTTCATTTGGCCTACACAATGTTTTATATTTATTTTAAAAATTGGTTTCCAGCATTTACAAGTCAACGATAGACTTCTTTATTTTCTTGAAGTTCAAAAATTCTGGCACTGCTGGACTAACATGCTCTCTGGCCACAATTGGCTGGAGCAGAGGAAAACTGGTCCCTTAGTGTCTTAAGCTTTCTGAATCCCAGGAGACCCCATATCTCTATTACCTACCCTCCAGATCTGCCTTTCCACAGGCATTTGGATTTGCTACCCTAGCTTTTAGTGCTATATTTTATTTTATTTTATTTCAGTACCAGGGATTGAACTTGGGTCCTTGAGCTTGTGCAGCAGGTGGCGAAACCACTGAGCTAAATCCCTGGCCCTAGTGCTATATTTTAAACAGTGCAATTTTCCCCTCTTTTCCCTTCAGCGCACCCAAATAAGCACATGTCACCAGAGCATCTCCAGGTAGGTGTAGGCAGTGGAGCTGGAGGAGGATAGGGAGGCACAGAGAGGATGCTCAAGGCCCAAGGGCCTAGCAGAAATCCCCCTGCTATAAGGTATCCACATATAGCTTTAGAAAGATCCTTTTTAAGGCATATTCCAAAAGCTAAATATTGTAGCTGTTTGTGTAAATTATTACACAAGACAATTATCACACAAGCTGATAATACAGCAGCACCATGAGCACATGATAGCAAGTGCTTCCTACTATAGTCTATGTGCTCATGGCCAGAATGCTTTTATGTATAAGAGAATACTAAGACCTGCTCCTATTGACTCCTTTTGTCTGAATAATAATTACTGGTACACTCTAGAAGATTTGAATTGAGAAATCATGTGAATCTATGGTTCTCAGCCCTGGCTACCTGGGAACACCACTCTGAAAAATTTTAAAGCATTGTGTGCCTCCACTGTAACCCAAAAGAGTACAAACCAGGGTCTCTGGGAGTGGTCCCAGTCACTAGCATTAAAAGAAAATAGAAAGAAAAAAATTATTCTTAGGTGATCCCAATACCAGGCCAAGGTCTTATCCTAAAAGGCTTGTTTTAACAGAAAAGGATCTGTTGTCACTGATTTACTCCAGACTCCAGGCCCCAAGAATATATGAATTAAGATAAGAATCTTGGTTTATTGAGTCTACTTCACAGAATTCTGCCCTCAAATGTGCTAATCCCTCTACAATACCATTCCACAAAACCTATAAGAGAGCAAAGAGTCTCTTTGTATAAGCATTAGGTAAGCACTGGCCTGAGACAACAGTGGAAGAACTGGAGAAGTGGCACTAGATGGGGAAACTTCTACTGAGTGTTTTCAGCACTAAATGGAAGGACAGATTCCAAATGAGCTGGTGATTAAGTGACACAATTCTCTATTTTATTTATACAATGACTATTAATACTCTGAGAATGAAACAACCTGAAAGCCACTTGGAAATCATCAGGAATTACTAGTAGACAAATCAACAACTTGACAAGGAAACACTTGTCAGTCTTTCCTGTTTAAAGTGGAACAATATATCAAGATTATTTTTATAAGAAATGTCTTTATATCTTTAAAAAACTTTTATTTTGTGCAATTTTGGAATTACAGAAAAGTTGCAAAATAGTACAGAGTTCCTTTGTACCTCTCACACAGCTCCCTCTAATGTTAACATCTCACACAACCATAACATAATTATTAAAACCAGGACAGTAACATGGGTACAATAGTATTAACTATAGACTTTATTTGGATTTCAACAGTTTTACCATTAATGCCCAAGATTCAGTCCAGGATTCCACACTGTATTTAATTGTCATTTGTTTTTCACTTTCAGTGATGATTCCTTGGACTTCCTTTGTCTTTCATGGTCTTGACAATTTTGAGGACTCCTGATTAATTTTGTACAATGTTCCTCAATTTGAGTTTCTCTAATATTTTCTAAGGATTGGCGTGTAGTTATACATTTTAGTAATACTAGCACAGGGATGGTTTCTCAGTGCATCATATCAAGGAGTTTATACTATCAATATATCTTATTATTGCTGATATTAACTTTAATCACTTGGTTAAAGTAAAATCTCTTTATTTCTGATGGTTTGATGACAATGTGGCCAGCAAACTTGGTCTAGGATAAATTCATAAGAATTGTACTGATGCTTTGCTGAAAATGAAATGACTGTGGTGTGCCATATTTTGGATCTGAAATGTCCCTCAAAGGCCCATGTGTTAAAGCCTTGGTCCCAGCCCATGGTCCAATTGCAAGGTGGTAGAACCTTTAGGAATTGGGGCCTACTATTCGGGAAGGCGAAAGGGGACCAGGGGAGGGAAGTAGGAGAGGATAGTAGCATTTATGAAACTCATTAATTTGTATGATTTATATGTACTTACAACTATAATTAAAAAGAGGCGGGGCCTAATTGGAGGAAGTTAGGTCATTGGAGGAATGTCTTTGCAGGTCCTGTTGGGGCTTTGGCCTCTTCTCTCTCTTTTTACTTTCTGGCCATGACGAGGACAGCAACTTCCTCTGCTGCACACTCCCACCATGATGTGCTGGCTCAGCACAGACCCAGAAGCCATGCAGCCAGCTGGCCACGGACTGAAACCTACAAAACTGTGAGCCAAAATAAATGTTTCCTCCTTATAAGTTGATCATCTCAAGTGTTTGTTATAGTAACAAAAAGCTGATACATGTTATGATTTCTAGGAAGCTTAGATTGTCTAATTCTCTTGGCTCTTCCCACAATAAATCTTTCTTGTATGGCCTTTTGCATAAAATCCCACAGTAAAACTGCCCATTTAGCTAAGCTTCAATCTTTCTGAAAATAAAGGTGTTTGAAGAGAGACCTAGGAACTATGTCCAGCTGCCCCCAGGGATGCTTTTGAAGAGGAACTGGAGGAAAGAAGTAGTGAAGCAGTTCCTGCCTCCATTTAGATATGAAGGCAGTGAGATTCCTGAAAAGATTTACCATCTAAATGCCAGAGTGATCTCTTTGATGTTTGCATCTAATTTCTGACTGTCTTGCTCAAAACTCTTATTGATTCTCCATTTCCCTCAGGATTAGCTTCTTCATGCTGTCTCTACTCCAGCCCCACCTCAACTCTACCCAGTGATCTAGAGCCTCTTTTGTTTCCCCAATTGTGATCTTGTCTGAATTGTGACATAGGTAACTCCCTTTCCTTGAAGTATTCTTTTTCAACCTTTTTCCCTGGATCAACTTTTGCCAACCTAACAAGTGTTAACTTGGTGGTTACTTGACTCAGATGGCCCTGCGTGTACTCTAGGATTGAACAGGTAGCCCTTTTCTGACCTTGCACGGTCCTCCATACTTCCCCTTCATTGTGTTTCTCCTTCTGTTTCATCATTTTCTCTAAATTTGAACTTGATTTTTTTCTGGGCATATTGGCAAAGACCAGCCTGTAGGCCATATTTGGCCTATCTCCTGTGTTTCTAAATAAAGTTTTATTACATGGAAACAATGCCCGGTTCTACCTACAGCAGCTTCATCTAATAAGGGCAGGGTTGAGAACTTGTGAGGGAGACTGTATGCCCTGAAAATCCTACAATATTTGCTACCTGGCCCTTTTCAGAAAGTTTGTCAACCCTACTTAGATTTTACGTATCCTAAAAGCAAGGATGGCACTAATCTTACCTGCTATTAAATTCACAGCTGTCACAACCCCAGAATTTAGCCCAGAGTAGATCTTCAATAAATATTTGTTGAATAAAGATAAACCTCACAATTTCGCTGCAATCTAGTCTTGTCTGAGTATTACAACTAATAACAGTGGCTCATACAACCAAATTATAGAAAAGAAAATCTCTCATATTTTGGTTTTGCTTTTGAGAAGGAATTTACCAATAAAAAGATGTCAATAAGTTATTCTCAGCCTTTATACAGCATTTCCCACTTCTCATCCCGAAATAAAAAAAGGAATAATTTCCAGTTCTGTTAAGTGTATGAGCCTTCTTACTTTGCTAGTATTGGATGCATGTGACCTGTACCTCGATTAGACTGACCCTGAACCATACCACAGAAACTACTCGGATTTTTACAGACTCAGTAGCATATCCTGGAGGCCAAATTTAAAAAAGAATTTGGCATTGCCAGAGTGCTTCCTGGTGAAAATGCCAAACTTAACCAGATTAACTATTTTTCAATAAGGTCACAGAATAGTTAGCAAGATTTCCCATACAGTGAGTCCCTAAAATGAAGTTAACAAAATTAAGAGGTGGGCAGAGAGAAGCATGTTTATGCCAAATGCTCTGTGGGCTTGGAAATGTGCTCTGTGCTCACTTGAGGAGCCCCTGCTTACACCTGCCTCTAGTGGGGGCTTGTGGATTTCATTACCTCTCCAAATACGAAAAAATACAGACTTCGTTTTCAGACTGTTGACTTCCTCTGGGAGAGGGTTCAACATCAAAGCAACTATTTCTACAAACATTTAAAACATCTTTACTCTTCCTGCCTTCCTTCCCCCTACTGCTTTGATTTTGGAAACACTCAACACACCCAGTTTGCCAGGCCCAACAATACTCCTTTCCCCTAGCAAGGACCACATTACCGCCATGATTTATGGCTCATGAATAATTAGGAGCCTGGGCGATAGTCTGGGGTTGAGATCAAAAGAACCATGTGTCAAAGCAAAGGGAGGGGTGGCTGGAGCAGGCAAAAGGGTGGTGGTGTTTGTCTGTAATCTTAACCAGAGAGAAGCCAGCCTCAGCTTAATTGGGAAAAGGCTCAGTGTCTGAAGAAAGCCATGAAAGGAGAGTCTGTTCTAGGAAAAGAATCCTTGTGTTTTGCAAATCAACGATATTTAGTGATAGGTAAAACTCTAGGGGGCCTGGAGGCTGTACGGTTTAAATTAGTACTCAAAGGTTTGGAGAAAAATGTGAACTATATGAATACTGAGTAGGAAAAAAATTGCCCAAATGGGTTCACTTATGAGATTTCTGGTATTTCCTTCTCTGGTCAAGAGGAAATGCCAAGAGAAGGACTGCAGTATTTCAGGACTTCTGTGTGCGTCGTCCAGCTTCCCAGTGAGTATCCATTCTCCAGTTTCCCGCTTTCCCCTCATTCCTGCCCAAGGAGAAGGAGGACTGCAGCACAGAGCAGGGATGTCCCTCCCGGGCTGGGCTGAGGCGTCAGCTACTGCCGAGCGGAGCGGGAGGACAGCAGCGGGATGGGGAGGTGAGCCAGCTCAGCTCTGAGGGCCCGGAGGTTTCATCTGCTGTGGATTTATGACTTTCTATAAATCACACATGGAGTAATGGAAAAGGCCCCGGCAGGGTATAAGGAAATCAGCTTTGCAGCACTGGCTTGATTTCTAGCAAGCTGTGTGGCCTTAGGCAAGTGAAGATCTCTGGTCTCAGTTTCTTTATCTGTCAAATTAAATCTGACTGGTGAACTCTAAGCTCCTGTTCAGCTCTAAAATGCTACAAGCAGATTCCTCTTCCTTGGCCCCTAAAATTGTAGTGTGCACACAGCTCCCATTCCCATTCCACTTAAAACGGGGAGCCAGGATGGGACTGGGAACCACTTGTAAATGAAATACTTGGTCCTACAACAAGATAACTTGGATTTAAACACACACCATGTGCAGCTTGCGCAGAATGAACCGAAAGGATCTTTTTGGTGCTCACTGAGCACACTTGAAGCAACCACAGTCTTTCGTCACCAGATTTCCAGATGAGAAGATGAGGAACAGAACTACACAAAGTAAAAGTTTTTTCACAGGGTTTGAAGAAACCCAGAGTGCAGTGCAGAGGTCGGCTGCAGTCCTAAGGGGGATTTTCCACTGAGACCCACAGTGCCAGATTAAGTTGAGTAGCAAAAAACACTTGAGAAGCTGGGGCCCTTTGGAAGGGTCTCTCTCTCTCTCTCTCTCTCTCTCTCTCTCTCTCTCTCTCTCTCCCCCTCTCCCTCTCTCTCTCTCTCCTCTGGCTGCTGGGCCTGGACTCTTCCCCTATGACCAGTATACCATGCTGCCATCTAGTGTGCACTCAGGAACTTCCTGGCATGCTGAAGTGATGCTGATGCACACAGGGACCCGAAGGCCCCAGGAAGTGGCACCATCAATGTTAGGTGATGGGATGAAACCAACATGGGCTCCTGCCTCCTAATAGCTCCACTCTTAGTTAAGCATGTCTTTGGTTGCCTAAGTATTCTTATTATCTATGAAGGAATTGTGAATTCTGCATGAGTGCTCTTGCCATTGATACTTATGTTTCTCCCTTTAAAAAGTGATAAGTTGACATCACAGGCAATTAAAAAGGAAAACTCTTTGGTGGAGAACCAGGGGACAAATGTTCACTCTGCTCACCAACAGGGGTAAGTGTGACTCTTGAGAAGTTTGCTTTGTAAATTATATAAGGAGATTGTATTTCAAAGCTGGTGATAGCTGGGTATTTCAGAATTGGCGTGATACTATGAAAACATACCCCTGAATGTCTCTTCGCAATGCGTGCCCAGCAATGAAAACATATTCTTGATAAGGCATATAATGGGAGGAATTATGCTAATCAAGGAAAACCTTACAGGGTGAGTAATTTAGTAAACTCTTTCTAAGTATAAGAGCCTATTTTAAAGTTCTAAATGACACCATAAATGTAGTCAGGCATATATTTCCATAGTGATACTGGATAATAAACACAGTCGGAGTCGAAAGTACCTTGAGGGACCCCCTGCTGTGCTTATTATCCTGTGCTTCCCTACTAATCACTAGAGCCTAAACTTTAATACTCATGGCTTTGTTTACCTAACACTTTGTCAAGTCCAATACATTTTGGTTCTTTTACCTTTCCTTGAAAGACAGTGGAAAGCATGGAACTGTTGTCACTTTTCTCCTCAGCATGGACTTGAGATCTTTTTTGCTATAGTCTAAGTCCATAATTTAAAAATTCAGGTGTTGCATCAGACTTTAAAACAATTGTTAGAATCATAGGGAGGCTGAGGCTGAAATAAGTCTTAGTTGCTGTCCATGAAGTTCATTAAAACACTAAAATTATTTATGGTTCTAGAAATCCTCTCATTACCCCTTTGACTGATTTCATAAGGAACAAATGTTAACAGCTGTAAAGCTTTGAAAGAATACATTTATATTTTTAACATGTTGCCTTATCATTTTGTGTTTTGAGGTTTTGCCAAAGATTCATTTCCTCAAAAGCATCCAGTGATAAGAAAAGTTTAAAGCCCATTCTTCCATCTCCATTCCTTTATAACTGCAGTGATTTTCTTCAAAGAGAACACTCTTATAGAATATCTCTTGACAGACCTCATTTTGCAAATCTTAATGGTGATTTCTCTTCTTTTTGCCTTCAGAGAAAATAATAGTATTGGGGGAGAGAGCTCACTATGGTACCTGGGAATAGTGAAGAAACTGGTTGTGTAGGGAATGGGCCAAGTCCAAACCTCAGCCTTCCTGGAAGAGAACTAAAAGTTCTGGTGATAATCAAATACATGAATAGGACAGAGAGAGAAGAGGAAAGGGCAAAGACCTTGGATGGATATCATGCCCATTCCATGTTGCAGTCACTATGATCTCAGTGTTTCTGACATGGGAGAAATATGTGTACTGATCTATGACATTTGATAAGTTAGGATCCCAAAGCCACAACGGAATGCCTTTGATACTTCATGTGGAGAAAGATGCTTTCCTCCTGTAGCATTGCAGCAACTCTCTGTAGAGCAGGTTTCCAATGGTGGATGACTAGACAAACGGGATCAAAGGTAAGAAAAACCTCCAAGGTCATGAGCCCAGAAAATGAGGACTGGATAGTTTGGTTAAGTGCAGTCTATGGAGCTAGACACTTGAGTTTGAATCCTGGCTTTACCCTTTACTAGTTGTATGATTTTATATAAGTTGTTTAATGGTGTTTTGCCTGCATTGACTCCTCCTTGAATAGGAGGTTCTATTATCATAATGATAATTATCACTATGATTATAATGGTTACAGGTGATATTAATACTAACATTACTCATAGTATTGTAAGCATTAAAGCAGTTAATAGGTGTACGACAATGTCTTACAGTAATTGGTTAAGACATCATTTATTATTATGTCATTACTAAAATTAATGAAAAATTTTGGTCTAAGCATACTTAAGGTGATAAAAACGAGGCAAGAAGCTCAGTTTTTGAATCCATTCATATTGATGGCTAGCAGATCACCTATGTTATACGCCAATTAGTTTTATCTTGGGCAAAATAGGAGACATGAAGGTATGTAAGACTACATACTCTGTGGTGGTCCAGTGCAAAAATTGTAAATATTTCCAAGACGGCAGCCAGTAGTGAACAGTTAAACAAGCCTGGGATCCTATATGATGGCACTAGTTTCATGTCTATGAAATTGGCCTTGTGAGCCTCTGAGCCCAAAAAACTTGCTCCCCAGCCTTTGGCTATGATAGGACCTGTTCCTTTTCACTCAATTATTATTGCTTTATGCTCTGGGGGCAGTGTTCTTGATGTTTGCATTAGGGTTCAAAGCACACATTCGGTGGAAATTAGGTAAGGATATTCAAGCCCTCTGTTTCTATTTCCCCACATTTCCCATACTGTTCAATTCATTGCAATCTGGCTTTCACTTTCTCTCCCCCAAATCTTCATTACCATCTGCTCTGAATTTTTTGGGTAGAGTACCAACAGCTTCTCCATTTTCTCTTTACAGTAACTGTCCTATTTAACTGTATCATTTGTAGTTTGACAATGATAACAATATTCTAAAATTCTCTTCTTTGACATCAGTACACACCACTCCAGAGTCCCTGCGTCTCTTCCTCTTTTCTGCATTTTTTACTTTCTATATATCTTTGGCCTGATTCTCAATATTTAGTAGTCCTTATGGATTTATGAGTGATTTTTGCTTCTTGTTCTCATTCTTTCTTTGGGCATGCTTCTTGAGGATCTCCTTCAGTCTACTGGCCTCAGCTGCCACCAAATGCCCTCTCTTCTGCTGGCTTGTTATAGATCCATACTGTATTTTTTATTCATTCTAAGCTCTAACTGGGTATTTCCAAGTGACCATGGACTCAGAACATCTCAAAACACTTCATGTTTTCCTCATTCCTCTTCCTTTATTGTCCACTTTTATCACAGTGTGACTTAATTACACCAGACTGAAACCCTCATCTGCAGCTTCACTATCTACCTCAACACCCAGCCACTACTGCCTCTACAACATCAGCTCTTCTTAGATCTATGTATGTCTTAAATCTATTTTGCCCTTTCTACTTTCGTTACTAGTTTGGTGTCCAGCTGTCTGCATATGGCTTAGTCTGTTTTCTCATTGGATTCCATTTCCAGGTTTTCTACTTTCCAATTATACTCCATACTTTTCCTTAAAAAATGTTGCCTAAAATGAAATTTCTTCTGAGGATGTCCTTGATTAGGGATCCCTACTCTCTTGTGGTTTAAGTTAAAACTTCTTTGGGAAAGCACAGAGATTTCATTTTTCTGATTTATCCCAGTTTATCTGAAGCTAGTCTTAGCTTCCAGTCTTCCTAATTACACACCTGACTTCAAGTAGCTTCACTTTGCTGACTACCCTTGATTATGTTTCCATCAGCCTAGCCAAACCCTTGCACATCCTATTCTTTATGTCCAGAAATGTCTTTCTCAGCTTTCTCTACTCAGTAAATTCCTGTCTTTCAATATGCAGTTTATTGGTGACATCATGTGGGAACTGATTTTTACTTTCTATGCCCTCATAGCATTTTGTACATACTTCTATTGAGTGTATTCATTTATTCATCTTTTCTACAGTTAGTTTTAAACTCTTGAAGTCAACATTATGCTACGTTATTCACCATAGCCTCTACACCTATCACAGTTCCTGACTCTGAGTAGAAACTGAAAAAAAAAAAGTATCACGAATGATTATCCTATGTATAGAGCCAAGAGTTTACTAGAACCCTAGTTTATACAGTCTATATATATATCTCTATCCATCTACATACATTTGTGTATGTATAGTTATAAACAATAGAACTTAGGAGAAGAAGAAAAAATCTCAACAACCTTCTAATGAATTTCCTGTACTGCCTCTAGACACTCAAAGATTCATTGCCTCCCACAGAAAGATCTGCATTGGGAATGAATATTATCAAATATCTTACAACACCAGCCTGTTGATTACAGCAAAAACATTTCATAAATAACAGAGTTTGTGATGTTACTGAAGCATCAGCTCACCAAGAACTCTCCCACTCACCAAGAAGTTTTTAATATGTACAGTGCTACTTTTAAGAAATTTGGTGAGAGAAAGATATGTTTTATCTTTGGTTGTTAAACTTGAGAGTGGGTGTGGTCACTACATCTGTTAACTTCTTTGGTCACAGTGGCCAAAGTTACAGGATCAGTGTTTGTATAGCTTATTTATGCTCCCAAAGAGAATTATCAACTCCTGGAGTCAAAGACAGCATGAGTTCCTTTCACTACACGAGAACAAGTAGGTGCCTTTAGAGAACATCTCCATGAGTGCAGTACAATTCTAGCCAAAGGATGAGTTGGTAGTATTTCTGTGTTTCTGTATCTTGACACATGTATTGGTACATGTATTTGTGAAACTGCAAATGTATCTTCAGTTCCAAAGCTAATTTTATAGGATAAAATTTAATATTGATGGAGAAAAAGTGAAATGTTTATTATAAAGATATCATTGACATTGGCAGTCAGACTAGGCTAATAATAGTAATGCAATGGCAGTTGACTTTGCCAATTATATTTGTATTTTTATGCAATGTTTTAAAGAAAATTTTGGTTGCTTATTTTAAAAATCAAGTTTAAAGGGCAGGGGATTTAGCTCAGTGGCGCCGTTCCTGCCTTGCAAGTGCAAGGTACTGAGTTTGATCTCTGTACCAAAAAAAAAAAATAAAAAATCAAGTGTAAAGCTGCTATGAGTCATATTTTATTACCAAATCACATTTCATAGTAGAGGTTACCAAATGTCTTAGTAAAGACCACAGACCAGCTTCTTACTTTAATTTCTTCATTTGTCAACTGGGAACAAGTCTCTCATATCTTGTATAAAGCCATTATTCTGTGAAGTTCTGTAAAACAAGCATACCACATCTTTGAAGCAACAAACTTGAACATGTGTTAAGATTGTGTTTGGTTAAAATGAAAGTGCTTTGGGGTAGGCCAAGTTTGGAGGACAGTAAGAGAATTTGTGAAGAGGAATAGTTCACAGCAGAAAGTAAAACTCATTTACATAGCATTGTAAAACGCTGGTGGGTTTAGGCATATATATATATATATATATATAGTCTCTGACCTTGAGCAATTTTCAAATGTCTTAAGAATTCAGAACAATGCAGTATAGACTAAGGACACATTAACTGCCTGTTATTGTCACTGAAATCTTTTATCAGGGCCAATTTCCCAAGAGAGTTGTTGGCTGATATTAAATTGCAAATGAGTGAAGGTAGAAAAAAGATTATATGAGCAAATAAAGCATGACCCTAGAATGAACAGGAAGACAAGAAGAAGTAGAATAAATAAGCTAGAAAGTGTTGAGGACATTGGTGAAGTCAATGATTTTGGTTAGATGAGGAGCCTAAAGTCCAAGGAAAAATCAGAGAAGTTAGCATATATTGCAACAGAAAGATTGTGAACATAGATTTAAAAGTGTAGAATATGGCCAGCAAACTTTTTCTGCAAAGGACCAGATGGTAAATATTTTTGGCTTTGCAGGCCATACAGTCTCTGTCGCAACCACTCAACTCTGCTGTTGTTATGGGAATGAAGCCATAGACAATCCATAAAGAATGAGTATGGCTGTGTTCCAATAAAACTTTATTGACTAAAACAGGACTGGTTTGGCCAATGGGTTAAAGCGTAGGTGAAAGAAAGGAAATAATCCAAAGGGTAAAGCATCGCTGCTCATAGCATCATCAGCTAGGGTTTGTTTGATACTATGTATTTGACTACCATAGAAATGAACTTGAACAAAATTAGGAATGACTTCCTAAACATGCTAGCAGCAGGAATATATTGATGTGACATTGGCCACAAAAAAGTAACTTTAAAACTAACCATCATTATAAGGATTTTAGGGTTATTTATTTCATAGCTGGAGACAGTAGATAGGAGGGCTTAATTGCGGAAATTTTGTATGATTAAGAGCAGAGTGGTGCTAGAACCCAATTCAATAAACTCTTAAATTAGTGCATTTTGAGCCATATGATGCTACTTTTCTTATGATGCAACTTTTGAAAATCATGAAAGTAGCTTTAAACAAAAGCAGTTATATTAATAATCACATAATATCTGGCACATGATCTCCATTCTTTCTGTACTGTAGATGAGAAGTAGGATTGATTTAGTCTTGCTCAATATCAGCAACACTGGGACCAAGCAATCTATGCTTCTACTCAAATATGATACTATCTTTATGAAAAGTGGATTGTGTGCTGTCCCAGGAGTTTTCCACATGTGAAGATAGACACGCATCAATTCCTCCAGTGTCCCCTTCTCCCTTGTCATCAGTGACTACATTTATGAGGTGACTGGTTAGACTGGGGATGCAGAACATCACAAAGAAAGACAACCCTCCCAGGTGGCTTGGACCTCTTTATCACCAACTGTGCTCACTAGCCAGAAACATGAAAAGCTAGGAACAACATGTGTATTTTTAAGATGGAAATCATTCTGTTCACAAGTGGCCGACCCTGCAGGGATTGCTTTCACAAGACATCATTTTGCCAAACCCAAACACCGCTGGTTTAGCTGATGAAATTTAAAGCATTCAAGTCAAATAAATTGGATTACCACCCTTGGATTAAGATAAATCATTTCCCAAATTTTTGGTCTGTTTGCTTTGGCTGAGCTTGAATCCTACAAACTCTGTTTTTGATAACCACAGTAAAGCAGCAGGGAGTGGCCTAGGAAGAGATGTGACAAAAATTGAACTCGGAAATACATAATCAACAAATGACTCTTCAGATTTTTTCCTCCTGAATGTTTTAGAACTTGGAATCCTTCTGTAATTGCATTCATGGAACTCTATTCTCTCAAAAATAGAATTGGCGATTAATGATGGACTTGTGAGGAAGGGAAAACATTACTAGTAATCCCTCTATCTGTCCTTCACAAATGCAGTGATGTTTTTCCACGAGGGTGATAGGATCACAGGTATATGTGTTTCTGATGTGTTGTGCTCTATTCCTTTATAGCTTCCCTGCTTTGGAGAGAAACTGCAGATTTCAGGACCCCTGTGACCAAATTTTAGAATCTACGGTATGGCAGGGCACTCAAGTATTTGCAAACTACCCCACAAATAGAGCCTAATTTTTGTGTCTCATTTGACCTCTATAGATTTATGCAGTGTCCTTGGCAGTTAAAGGAATGACACCAATGATCTAAACTTTAGATCACCAAGTGATCTAATCTTTTGAAATAGACAAACTCCCTCCTTTTTTATTGGTGCTCCTCTATTTGTGGGTACCTTTCATCATTCTCTGTCCTGAACACCCCTTAAATGCTTCCTCCAAGAGACTTACAATGTAATCCCCATCATTATTGGAGTGACACTTTATGAGGATCCTTTCCTTTTTTCTTTCCTGTGCTTAATTTTCTCCATTGCCTTAATTATTTTAAATTAAGCTATTAATGATTAAAATTGTTTAATCCTTTCTAGCTGGAGTTGCACCTTACAAAACTCTTTTTCTGCAAAGAAATAAACCTCTGTTCATGTGGTTGAGTTTGGGTATGGTTTAAATATTTGGAGTGTGAAGGAAATTTCCATTATCCTTCCAATTATGTCACATTAATGCTCTACCCTGTGTTTAAATGCCTCCTAAAACACATAGCCAGTCCCAAGGACACTGAGGTCAGTAAACCATTTGGAGAGCATATTGCTATGTTGGCTTTTATGAATTTCTTGTTTGCATGGGGTATAATAATAAGTTCTTTAACTCTGGGAATATAGGCAAGCCTATCCTTGGAAAGTCTAATGGACCTGGTGGCAAAAATCAAAGCCAATAAGGTACTCAGTTCTGTTACAGATAACAGCCTGATCTGGATACTTTCAACTTCCCTTCACTGTCTAAACCAGAAAACATGGGCACAGAATCACATATAGTCATGTCAGGAGCTAGGACTTTTCTCTAGGAAGTAAAACTCTTTAATTTTTTTTATTGCTTAGGGAAAAAATTACCATTGGGTAAAGAATTTAATAATATGGAGTCTTTATTTAGAAACAACAAGCCACTCCTGTGAACACATAGCTCACTTGGAAAGAAGCTAAGAATGGACCTGCACGATTATTTTCTGGCAAAGAACCAATCACATTTGGAGACCTCAGCAGCTGAACACAGAGTGACAGCTGAAAACTAAAACATGTTACAAAGATCAGAGACATTGCTGAATGTTCCATTTTGAAGTTTGATCCAAAGACCCAATTTATGTCATGTTGATTTTATTGCAGAGAGGAGGTTTGTTCCAAAGGCTCTTTTAAGCCCTATCCTCCTCCTTTGCTCTTTTGGCCCTTCAGCCTCACAGGATTTTCAATATCCCTGGAAGGCATTTGCCCCTTAGAAGAGTCCAGCAGCACTTAAGAAAGCATTAGGTACTTCTTCAGCCTGCTTCCTCCCCACAGGACTGTAGTTACAAGTAGGCAGTTCCCTCACATTTTAATAAGAGAATACATTTCTCATTGTGCCTGAGGGCTGCTTGTCCATGCTGAGTCCTTTTGAAATACCCATATCTTGTCTAACATAAAGGAGGACAAAGTCAAAATAAATTAGTGATTTTACTACTATATCTATTGAAAAAAAAAAGACATCAAATACACATCATAATAAAAAAGACAGAAAAGAAGAAACTTAGAGTGAGGATGCTGGGCTCTGGAGTCTGACCGCCGAAGTCTGAGAGGTACTTGTTTTGTGACAATGGACGATCCATCTCCCAAAGCCTCTGGTCTTCATCCACTTAAGTATAATCATTCCTATCTCATAGCACTATTACAAGGATTAAATATGTTTTCAGTGCCCTCATAGATGAAAGTGCTTTACATGTATATGGTATAATAATATTAAATGCAAAGTGACGTGGTTCAAAGTAATTAATGAAAAAGGAGATCTTCAAAAAACATGGAACTGGGGTGATGTGGCTAGGAATGGATTAAGCTAAGTATCGACTGTCTCTCTTCTGTAGTCTAGAAAACAAAGTGTGTTGATTTGCTCTCATTCCTAAAAAAACTAATAATCTCCTACTCCCATTTTGCATTCTAGGATTAATTATTTTACATATGTATGCTTTCAGAACCTTTTGAAACCACTAATAAATATTTTGGTGTAAATAGGCTATACCCCTATTCTCCTTGTTTCCCACTTCCTCCAGTTGGTTTGTTATGTTCCCTATTGTCTATTGACCGCTGGCCAACTTTCCACTTTGGTGGCTGGCCTTCATCCCACCCAATTCAATCCAATTCTTCAAATTGCATTTTAGGAAAACACTTCATTTCCAAGTATTTTATTAAATCCAGATTCATTAGGTTTACTGGATTTACTATCTTTTTTTTTTTTTTTGGTACCGGAGATCGAACTTGAGTCTTTGCGCTTGCGTAGCAGGTGGCGAAACCACTGAGCTAAATCCCCGGCCCTGGATTTACTATCTTAACTCAAGGACTCAGTTTAAAAGATCACATTGGTTTACTATGACACATTGTTTCATTTCTGAATAGCCCAGAAAATATGGTGGAAATTTCCAATTAATGTGACTGTCCTACACTTTACAATCTCGAACAATCAACACTTCTTCTGATGTCTTAACATTTCCTCTGAGCTTTCAGGCCTCTCAATTTGCAGCTTACACTCACTGGAATTTACATCCATTTAAAAGACCTGTTTTATGAATATTTCTTTCCTTTGCTCTGACCCTGAACCAGAAGATTGTAACTATTTTTCATCTTCTATGCAGAACACAAGTTCTGCATTCATTCAACAATCTTACTGATTAGATGACATGAAGGCTCTATCCTAACTAATTGACCAACTCAATAGTGACTTTTTTTGATAACTTGGCTAAGGAGAGTCTAAATATTCATTATTGTTGTTGACATGCTCATATTCATACATTACTCTTCCTGAATCTCTAATTTTTCAAAATGTGTAACTTACCTTTCCTGGTTTCGTTTTCAATATTTTCACCAAAGAGTGGTTATAAAGGATTGTATAGTCATGGAGAAATCACTAATGCTTTGCAGCTCCTGTCCCACGGCTACAATCTACATCTCTCCATTTTTTGGGCACATTTTCAAGTTGTTATGTATTTGTTTGTTACAACAGATTCATTCCCAATCATATGAGAAAAGTTGCTGAGATATAGAATGTCATCGACTCTAAGACCCCAGTTCACAGAAAATGTAGTAAACCCAATCTGCAAAAAAGCAATGACCATATACATATTTTTTTTCACACACATGCTTTTGTTACTATTAAGCAGTTATTTGCAGAATGAGCCGGTACAATTTCTTTATAAGATTGTTTTACAGGATTCTATCAGCTGTTGCGAGAATAGAACTGGGCTTCAAGAGGGATTTAAGTTGTATCTTGTTACCCTTTGTTAGGAAGAGTATTGAATTTGGTTAAAAATCAGTCAGCTCCTTTAGAAATTATGTTGCAGACAGACAAATGCAAAATGCCAGATGGTGGATTTGAAACAGAGACCTCATTTGAGTCAATGAAAAGTCTACTCTTAGTATTCTTGTCCCATTAAATTTTACTTACTTTGATTTTTTTCTCCCATATAAGTGAGTTTTGCTGTATTATGAAACATAAAAGCGCATAATGCACTTTACCCCTAATCATATTTAAATGGTTACTTTATATTGATCTATTCTAGATTCTCACAGCCTAACAAAATGTTCTTGGTTGACTGATTTCCATGGTACCACTAGTCTTAGGACATAATGAAGATTTACAGTGGGTCATTTGTCATTTAAATTAATTCCATTTTTATTTATATAGTGTCATATATAAGAAAAGAATTATATCTTTAAGAGACTCCTAGCTCGTGGTTCTTCTTTCCAAGACCAGAGCAAAGCTCCAGTGATTGTGTTCAGCTAAATAATACTTCATTATTCTGCTATTACAGAAATCACAAGACAGAGATAGTAACATATCATTTAATTGGCTTTCTCCATAACTGAGCTGTTCTTTATGAGTGGTTTTGTCAAGAAATAAAATGTATTCTATTACGAGTTTAAAATATCAATATTAATCATTTCGCACAGAAATTGGCTAAAAATATTTAATGTGCATTTGCAGGCCAGTCTGGCAGGAGACTGCCACTTAAAAATCCCTTTCTCATACTAAAGAGAGCAAAGCAGGTGGCTTGGAAACAGAGGAGAAGGTGGCTCCAGGCTAGACCCTGGCAGTGGCTGGGCATCCCTGTGTCTCCACATTCTCCCTGGCGTGGCCTCCTTCCTTGCAGCCTTTTGTTCCTGTGTCCAGGAAATCCACTCTGATGTTTGGGGTTGTCTGGGTCTCCGGCCTCTGAACCAGAGCTATCTTTGTCTAGCGGCTTCCTCTCTGTTTCCTCAATTGGTGATATTGGTCATACTGAGTTGGTACTTTGCCATCTTCCAACTTGAATATTATCTGGGAATTCTGGTTCTAGAGGCTCTTAGATGAATCAATGTTGTCCTGAAATATAAACACACATACCAGTACTGGTGTATGTTTATTTTTTCCAGAAAACACAATTTTTACGTTAAAAATTATATTGCTTCCATTATTATTGAATTACCATGTTCACTAGCAATATGGCCTTGCCATGCTAGGACACAGGGATGACCATAGGAATATGGAGAAGAACTCGAATAGCTACTCTTTCATTTAGCTCCAGATTGCTATAGTGACCTTTCCTTCTCTTACCCTATCAGCTGTCAACAAGTAAAGTCATATCTCTAGCTGCCCAGTGCCTTTTTCTAGAAACTTTTTTTGGTACTGGGGATCGAACTCAGTACCTTGCACTTGCAAGGCAGGTGGTGGCACCACTGAGCTAAATCCCTGGCCCTCTAGAAACTTTTTAAAGTAAGATACATTAAATTGATTTTTTGATTTGCAATTAATTCTATACATTTTAATATGTGTATAGGTTTGGATAACCACCATCACAATCAGGTACTAACCAGCTCCATTACTGCAAAACACTACTTTTTTGTGCTATCCTTCGTTATTCATAGCCCCCATACCCTAAACCTTGGCCCCCCCAAGATTTGTTCTCTATCACTATAGTTTTGTCTTTTTGAGAATGTGTTATAAATGGGATCACATGGGATGCAACCTTGTGAAACTGTCTCCTTTCACACAGTGTGATGCCTTTGAGATTTATGTGAATCATTATATATATCAGGGCACCATTCTTTTTTTATTGCTGAGTAGTAGTCCGTTCCAAGGATGCACAGGAGTCTGCTTACCCATTCCTCCACTGAAGGACATCTGGGTAATTTCTAGTTTGGGATGATTTTCAAGGGCTGCTATAAATTTAGGTATAGGTTTTTGTGTGAGGTGAGTTTCCACTCTCTAGGATACTACCCAGGAGAGGGATTGTTGGGTCCTATAGTAAACGTGTTTTAACATTTTGAGAAACTTTTTTCCCCCAGAGTGTTATCCCATTTTGCATCCCCACAAGTAATGTAAGTGAGATCTAGTTTCTTTGCATCCTCCTCATCATGGGGTTTTGTTGGAACTTTTTAATTTCAGCTACTCTTATGGGTGTGAGGGGGTATCTCATTGCACCTTACTTTGTATTTCCTCCATGATTAAGGATGGCGAGCATCTCTTCAAATGCTCATTTGGCATATATTTTTGATAAGGTTTTTCTTCAAATCTTTACCTGTTTTAAAAATAGTGTTGCTTTACTTCTGCTGAGTTTTAAATGTTCTTTATATGTTCCAAATATGAGTCTTTTATCAGGTATCTGATTTGCTAATATTATTTCTCAGCCTACAGCTTGTCTTCTCATTGTCTTTACAGTATCCTTTGCAGAGGAAAAGATTATAGTGTTGTGCAAATTCAATTTAATTCTTTATGGATTATGCTTTTGATGATGTATCAAAATCATAGGGTTTGCCTAATTCAATGTCATAAAAATTTTCCTTTATGTTAAAATGTTGTGTTTTACACTTAGATCTATGATCTATTTTGCTGTAACTTCTGCAGTAGATGGAAGATTGTAGATTGAGGTTTGTATTTTTATATGTGTATCCATTTTTCCAATGTTACCACGACTTTTTAATTTTTTTTAATTTATTAAGTTTATTGGTACATTTTAGTATTCAATATGACAACATCCATCATTGGGAATTTGTACCTTTACATGATATATCATAGTTCTTATTTTTTTCCCCATTCCCCTGCCCTTCTTTGTTCCCATCCCCACTCCCTATTTACAAAGACTTTGCTTCAGTTTTTTCCTTTCCTCATATTTATTCTTTTCCCTTCCCCTACCTCTTCCACTTCCCCTTCCCCATTTTTTTTTATTTTGTTGAGATATAGAAAACAAGATGGCCACACTTCTTAGAATAACACGTGAGGACAGAGACCTTGTGAGACCTATTGACGTTATAAATAGTCCATTCTGCTTACTTCTTAGCAATGAGCGGTTTTTGTCAAGAAACCAAGTATATCCTATTACGATGTAAGAATAATAATACTAATCTTTTAGTATAGATAGTGGCCATGCCAATTTTGTTACTACGTTACTCTCAATATTCTAGGTGGTTCAGAGAAGTTTCTGGATAACTTGAGATGTCACTATATGTAAAGAAAAAGCAAGCTGCTTAAGCTGAAGCACTGTTTCAATGCAACTTGAAAGAAATAGATGATTACTGGAATTAGGTGGATGATTTCTACGGATTGAAATGAAATCACTGAGCCATTTGCCTCTCTCTTGCTTTTCTGAGGTAGTCCATATGACTTACATATTATTGGCTCATTTGTTAATTTACATAACGGTTACTGAACACCTACCGTATGCTTGGTATTACTACAGATACTGAGGAATCATTGGTGCATAAAAGAGGTAAAAAAAAAATCACCCTCTTTATGAAGCTTATATTTATGTGGATAAGAAGCATGAACTCATGTATAGGGGATAAGTGAGAATACATCATTAATTTATATTGATAAGATAGTTAAAGATATATAAGGTAATATAAAATAAGATTCGTGCATAAAAAGATAATAAAAATAAAATAGTTAACATTGAGATCATATACATTTAAAAATAAGTTAACAAAATGACCACTCAGGTAAGATTTTACAGGAAAAGTATTATTAAATAAAGTCTTGAGAAACATTGCTTGTAGGAAAAAATATTCCAAAAAGTGGGTCTCAGAAGTTGAAAAGTCTAGTAATGTCTCACACTGGGCAGGTATGAAAGATGAGGATGGAAAATGGGCTGGATCCAAACCATACTTGGGCCATTTTTGAACATACTTGGGCCATGCTTGAACATTATGTCTATAACAAGGAGCCACGGAGGTTTTCTGAGCCAACTAGCTTTCAGTGTGACTATTGTTAGTACTTAAATGTAGGTTTGGAAGTTCTTGAACATAATTTTTTTGCTAAGTAGGCTTAGGGGTTGAATTATATCCCCCTTCCCCAAAGACAGGTCTTTACCTTAGAATGTGACTTTATTTGGAAATAGGGTATTTGAAGTTCAATGAAGTTAAGATGATGTTATTTAGGTGGGGCCTAGTCCAATCTGACTGTTGTCTCTAGAGGGAAAACTGCACGCAGACAAACACAGAGATACTTTGTGACAACCAAGGCACAAGATTGAGGGTGGCAGCTGCAGGCAAAGGACATCCGAGGACTGCTGGACACCCACAGAGCTTAGCAAGAGGATCATCCTCTTTGAGTTTTCCAGGGAGCAGAGCCCTACTATCACCTTTGCTGTGAACTTTTCAGCCCCCAGACCTGGGAGAGAAGACACTTTTGTTGTTTGAAGCCAGCCGTGTGTGGTGCTTTGCTACAACCACCTTAAGAAATGAATATAGCAGTTTAAGAGTTTTTCCTGGATAGCTTGTTGGCATCATCCAACATTTACTAACCTTTTAGGTACATCTAAAGGTAAACTTTGTCCTTGTTTGCTATTAAATGTTCTAAAATTCAAAATTAAGAGAGTCTGCTTTAGGAATGTCACTGGGAAACCATGAACTAGTTTTAAATACTCCCTGCCTTGGGCACAGCTGAAGATGGATAGGAGAACCACATGTAGCAAGAGAAATATTAGTCAGTGCACTTTGTGGCCCAATGGCAAAAGTAAAATGTAGGAGCATCCTTTTGGCGCCTTTTGGGTGCCACAGATCCTATGGGCTGCATAAGGCAGGTCTAGATGCAGGGCTCTTGTGTAAGCAGTGAGCTATGTTTGGGTTGTGAGGGGCTTGGAAGAGTGCTCAGAAGCAGGACAGGGTGGAGGATCACATCCGGGGGTTAGAGCTCAGCCAGGTTCCTTTGTCTTACTGCCCAGACACCTCCCTTGCCACTGGCTGCAAACAGCCACAGGTAGTGCTGCAGAAGGACTTCTTAGAATGCAAGTGAGGCCTCAATTTCCTATTAGCTACAGTATCTGATGGAGAACAGTTTCCTTTGAAATGGCTTAACATAAATATGTAAGGTCTACAGACAAGTCTTTCGCAGCCTGACATGGAAGATTATAGGTATTCCGCAAGACAAATAATTAGAGGTTGGAGATATGAACATAGACTTGATAAAAAGAAACAAAAGGCAAGTTGTTGCATATACCTCATCCCAGCTGACATGCAGGTGGCATGGAATAATGGCCATATCAATTCTTAGAAAAGGCACTTGTTTCTTTCATGAATTTGTTCTTGGGGTAAGAGCTGTCCATGTGGTATCTTGGTAGGTGATAGTGCAGAAGGTGAGATAGGTCAGGCATTTCCAAGAGATAATTCTGGCTTTCTGTAATTGCATGGTGCTCGGTCTTGGAGCTCTTCCAGTGCTCCTGGACTGTGCAGGAGGTCTGGGGAGCTTCCAAATCATTCACAACTCTCAGATCCCAGTATTTATCTCCTGGACCAACACAGGACATGATTGGGCTCCACTCTATTCACTCAGGATCACAACTTCTATTTTGTCTCTGGTATCTGGAAAAGACCACTTCCCTCTTATGGGTGGAATGTGTCCCCCCAAATTCGCATGCTGAAGACCTAGTACCTCAGGATGTGACCATATTGGGAAATGGGCTCATTGTAGATGTATTAGTTAAGACAAGGTTATTAGGGTGGATGCCAATCCAATATGACAGATGCCCTTGCAAAAAGGGAAAATTTGGACACAGTTGTTCGAAGAGGAAGAAGGCTACATGAAGATGAAGAGAGAGATTGGGGGTGAGCATTCTGCAAGCCTAGGAGTGCCAGTGATTGCAGCAAAGCACTAGTCATTGGGGGGAGACATGAAGCAGATTCTCTCCGAGTTTTCAAAAGATATCAACCCCGCCGACACTATGATCTCAGGCTTCTAGCCTCTAGGACTCTGAGACAATAGCTGTCTTTTGTTGCTGAAGCTGCTTAGTTTGTGTCACTTTATTATAGCAGCCATGGAAACTGAATGTATTCTGCACTATTAATAAGGAAATCGGACATGGGAAGCCATGAGTATAGAGTGGGCAGGCAAGGAATGAAGCAGATCTTGGGAGCAGCCTCTCAACAGAGGAGTTGTAACAGGGAGGTTGACCGAGATGGCTGGCATGTGTCCCACCTCCTCCGTGGACATAACCCCACGGACTGCCCTGGACTGTTTTTAACCAGGCATCCCCTCCTGCTGCATGCTGGAAGGTCCTTGTGGGGCAGCAGTGATGGGGAGAGAGAGCAAAGGGCAAGGACTCCCAGTCCCATAAACACAGACGAGACATGACAACCAGCTCCTTTTAAATTTAATCACAGACTTGAAGACAGGAAGCTGCAGACATTAATTCCCTAAGGGAAGATATATTAGGATTCCAAGTATATCAGTTATTCTAAAAATAAGAGTAAACATGTGAAGGAAATAAATTAATAAACAATCTAGCCAAATTTTCATTAGAAGACTGCTGCTTTTCCTGCCCTCGGTAAAGCTTAGGATTTTCTTATTAGCTGCCGGGCAGTGAGGCATATGACACTCTAGAACTCTCTCTCTCAGGGTTTTATCTTTTTCTTTCCACCTTAATTCTTATTAGATTTTTCCTGTAAATAATTTCAACGCTTACCAAGTCTAAGCTTAAGAAAGGATAATTTCTTTCATTCACTTTCCTATCTCTGTACAGTCCTTTTGTTATACCTTTTTAAACAACAGATGTGTCTTTAACCTTAAGATATTCATAAAATCAGAGGATGCATATGTATTATGGATTATGGGCTGAATTTTATGTTTTAATAAAGTTTACTTAGTTTCCATCATTAAAATACACACACACACACACACACACATATATAAGTTAAAATAAATAAAATATTTTAAACATGGATTTCTAACTTCTCGGAAAAGCTGAAAGATCTGGTTTCACTGGACCCCTGTTCTGCCTTGGGCATTTCTGGCCGGAACTCAGCAGATGCCGCCCCTTCAGCCGGGAGATGTGTACTCTTACACGTTACTATGGTCCTTCTTGTTTCCTTTTGACTCACAAATCCTTCCTGCCTGGAATAGCAGCCTAATGTGAGAGCAGTGTGCCTCCTTGCTTATGAATTTATTCCTCCTTCCAACTCTGCTTCCTCTTCTCTGTCTTCACTTTATTTGCCATATAATTTTATAGCTATCAAATGCAACCTAAAACTGTTCCTAGACAAGAGGAAACCTGGTTAATATTTACATTACTTGGCTATTAGTAGCACTAGCCAGAAATGGTTGCTTACATCAAATTTGGCAGAGTACACAGAAATCAGCAACAAGTATTGCTTAATCTGAATCACTGCAGATTCACATTTATTAATACTCTGAGCTTATGGGTCATGCTTTTCTAACTAACTAAATAAGTAAATATTTCTTTTAAAATTACAATTTATGGGCTAGGTCTCTAGCAAGAGAATTGGACAGTATTTGATGTAACAAAAGAGCTAAGGTTTGCTAGCATTTTGCAGTTTGCCATGTTTACAGAAGTTCCTTGCTGTGAGCATTGCACTTGATGTTGACTGCTTGTCTTCATGAATGTGGCTTGAGCAGTGTCTGGTATCAAGGCAGTAGCAAAAGGTAATGTGTGAAAGACCGGGGATTTAGCTCAGTGGTTCTGCCGCCTGCCTCGCATGCGCAAGGACCCAGGTTTTATCCTCAGTACCAAAAAAAAAAAGGTAATTTGGGAAAATGTAGAATGATCTGCTTCTAATACTGTTCTTCGTGCGAGCAGGAGACTCACAACATCTAAAAGAAGAAGTGGATAACTAAGCTCATCCAAGCTGGAATAACTGAAGGTGCCAGTGTGACTGCTGGGTTTGACAATGGTGATATTCACAGGCAAGAAGAACTGGAATTGTCAGCAAGCAACTAGAGAAAGGAACCTTTCAGAACCTGAAGACTCAGTGACTGCTTTTGCTATCAGTAATAAAGTCCATTTTCTGTGATCCTGGAGTCTTGTTTCCTCTGCCAGTGCCCTTGAAGTGAGTGAGCTAGCTGTGTGTGCAGCCAAGGGGAAAAGACAGATTTAAGGTAGCATCCCAAATCCTGCATGGTCATTGGTAAGAGAAAGGCAAGGATCCAAGTTGGAAACACAGACTGCATTGCTGGCAAGAAGAGTCTATAACCCATTTCCCTGTTGTATACAGTCTTCTGGGGAGATTTGTGAAGGGTAGACATGGTGGGTCCTCTCTTCCCTTTCCCCCCAAATAAAATACTTTAAGCATGGCTCCCGTATGATGTCACACTAATTATTGATAAGATTTTATTAGAGGCTTGTTTGAGAATTTTATTGCTCTTTGTCTTGACAGTGTTTGTAGTTTTAGGATAGCAACTAGCAGAAAGGTATGCCCATAGTTAAATCTTCTTTTTAATAACTTCAGATCAAAATAACTCAGTCTTGGGGCTGGGGATTTAGCTCAGTGGTTCTGCCACCTGCCTTGCAAGTGCAAGGTTCTGAGTTCAATCCCCGGTACCAAAAAAAACCAAAAAACAAAAATACACCTTAGTCTCAGAGTATGGATGCTCACCAAGTGGACACTGCTAGAGGAATGAGAAACAACTTTGCTAATGTGGAAACTTGGAATAACAGAGCTTTAAGAGAGCAGCGAGTTACCAAGGGGTTAGCCGACCAGACAAGGTGCCTGTGGGTGTGACACATGAAGCAAGCAGAAGGTCAGAGTCCATGTGTACAGATAAAAGCCAAGCTGTAAACGCCAGATCAAAAGGCTAAATACAAAACTCAGTGCTTTGTAAATGTCCAAGATCCAGGAGATGTGGAAGAGAAAGATGTGCAGAATATATGGGGGTCCCAGCACTGAGGAAGGATCTTGATCATCGACGTGAGTACACATCTAGCAGGAGGGTTGGTGCTCTGCCCTCCCCCAGGCATACTCAGTCCCAGCGTGCCCCTGGATCCGGGCTGCAAGTGGTGGTAAGGTAGGAGTGAGGAGACCAAGTAGGGCTTTGTGAATTAGTTCTGGCTGAATTCCTGTATGTGAAGCCAAGAGGAAAAAAAGACATTTTGAGGATGACATCTTACTTTTGAAACACTGTAATAGATTTTCTTAGAGGAGACTAAAAATATGTCACATCTTTCTCAGCATGTCTTCATTAAATCTTGGGTCCTGCTGACATTTCTATTTTTCAATATCAGCATTTTGTCTGCAGATCAGACCTTGATCATCTATTTTAAAAATGTGACCAAGGAAAATAGTGTTGTTCAAATATATAGCTTTTGCTACCAATATACCATCTCTAGATATTCAGAAGAGTCTGTCTGAAATGTGTACAGGGCTATGGAATTATAAATATGTTTTAAATTCAAAATGTGAGATAATGGTATTGGGGAAGCTGACAATGTAGAAATAAGCTTCTAAGAAAGGTGCAGCCTGGAAATAGACACACGCTCTCTTTGTCCCCTCTGTCCTGGCACACATAACCCAAAATTTGGACCCCTACATTTGTGACTCATTTGCATATGTAAGTGCCAGTTGGCAGTATTTTGAACACTTCAGCAGTTCTCTGTGCATCCGTTTAGGTTGGGGCTGTGACTAAAGCCCTGTTTCAATGTGTTTTGTTTTTCCTACCATTTCAAAATGAAGTCATGAGCTTGGGACCTCTTCCAAGAAGGTCCAGAAAGTAACTTTATCTCCACACTTTTCCTATCTTATCCCTTGCATTGTTCCATATCTCTGGAAAATGATACCGAGAGATCTCGTGGTCACTTTGGTGGATCCCAATATGTTTAACAGTGATTTAGGGTAATGTTTGAGAAGCTATCCAAGGAGGATGAGTTTCAGGTGACTAGAAATGTTGGCTTCTGTTAGTGTTGTGCAGTGATTTTTGGAAGAAAGTGAACAAAGGCTAGATGCAAGTAGAGAAGCTCATCACACAAATTTCCATTTCCTCTTGGGATCTAGTTTTTTTTTTTTCCAGGTTAAATCTTTGTGCTGAGATTTCTTTTTTTTTTTTTCCTTCTTTCCTCCTTTGCTCTCCTCAAAGTCCTCCAAGAATGCACCACCAAGTCAATGTACATGAGTGCCTTTGCAATGACATTGAGTGACACCCAGCAGTTGCAGTTGGTTCACCAACAGAAACACCAGACAGCAGGGATGGCAGCTGGCAAATGTCTTTGAGGAGGATCATGAAAAGGTGGGATAATTTTTCAGTTCAATTTTTACTTTAAGGTTAGTTTTTCTTTGTAATGATTCATGCCTCCAAGTTAATGAACGGGAATATGGGGAGATATCTAACCCACCCATTTCCAAAACCACCTACTTTCTCTCCATGGAGGTATCTGTCAGATTCTGTTTCTCATTTCATAGATATTTTATGCATGACAAAGCTGCTTCCTTGGAAGATTAGTGTGAGGCACCATGGAATAATATTAGCTGACTTTAAAAGGAGACTGTATGCGAACAGGTGAAGCTGGGTTTCTTGTTCTGTACAATGGTTCTACTTGGACTCTAATCAATGGTGATTTGTGCTTTGAAAAACAAAAATGTGAAGTCCAAAGGTAATTTCAGGATGAAGGCAGAACATGATGTTGACTCAGGTATTAGAAAACCTTCCTTACATGAAGTCTCTTTGATATTTGTATCCTGATGAAATAGGATAGAAATCAAGGACAGTGGCCAAAGTACCTCTTGAATCACTGCCTTGCCACTAAGATCCAAAGGCTGAGTGGGAAACAAGTTCTGGATTTGTAAAGTCAAATCAGTGAATAGCTTAAGCATTGCTAAGCATGAATGCTTCTGTGATTTGTGGGGAGATCTTGCTAAAAGGCAAGTGCTGATTGGTGAGCTCAGGATGTGGCTCAAGAGTGCATTTCTAATGAGTTTTCAAGTGCTGCTAGTTGCTAGTTCTCAGATTATAGTAGGAGTATTAAAGACAAGTACTCAGATCCTACCTGCAGAAATCCTGTTTCCATGGGCTTAAGACAGAGCTAGGAACCCTGACTCCAGATGTCTTACCCCATCCTGAATGTAGTTTGACATCAGAATATACTTTGAGAAACCCAGTTTCTATACCTGAAATCTTACTTCTCATGCATAGAGTTGGTATCATAGTCACAGAGAATAGGACATGCATGAGGAGGGGAGAGATAAGAAAGAGGCAGGATATAGCTGTGGGAGGGTGCCTGTTTATATGCAGGTAGAAGGGTAAATCAGTGGTGTATTCTGCAGTTGATTTTCTACTCACCAGTGAGCAGACTATCTTCATTTCTCCGCTTTAGGCTTTGAGATAGTTCCTTCAGAGAATGTCAGCTGACAAACTATACTTTAAGATTTCTGATTCACAATGAGCTTTGGTTCCAGCTATATCATCTTCAACTTATCCCAGTGAGGTGAGTGGGAGGTCCCAGAACTCTGATGATTTGCCCTGTAAAATCTTATCCCAGTACACCCAGATTCCCTCACTAAGGCCGATTAGTCTCTGGACTTCTATTTGGCTCTTAGACTTACTCTGTGCAAATGCTGAAAGGGAAATGTGCCCAGATTTTTTAGCACAGACCTGACCTCTGTTTAGGCTCTGGACACTGGCTTACAACCCAGTTGGCCTTGATAGATGAGTAAATAATGTCTGTCTCCATTTTCTGGGAAACTGGGCTCTTTCTGTAAACTCAGGCCCTCCAGGAGAGCTTGCCAAAGCATGGCTCCCTGGAGGTCAGGGTTGCACTGCTGCTGTAGGCATCTGCATCTAGGGCTTGGCGTCAACAGATCAGGTGCCCACAGAGTACGAGGTAGGGAAGGAAGGAAATGGCCAAAGTGATGAATTTCAAAAATATTTTTGTCTCGCAGATCCCGGGACCCTGTTTAGGACATCGTAAGATAACAGCATGCTACTCCCTTCTTATGGTGGTCTGCCAAACTTCTACTGAACAGGGTGAGTGGGGAACTAGGATTGAATTTGTAGCCACTTTGTTTCCCCTGGTGTTCATTTGGTACAACTTGACCACACACAGACACACGAACCACATAAGGAGGTATGAAGTTCTCTATAATTGTGCACCTGCATTTGCTAATGTAGGAAGTGAAAATAACATAAATCCACTCCATCCCACACAGCGCAGAAACACCAGCCAAAAAAATCCCCTTGCAAAATGCCACAGAGACTCCCATTCAGCCCACACCCTTATGCAGACCCAACATTTGAGCACCTGGTATGCGGGACATAACACCTCATGCCTTGTAGGCCATGCTGTTCAGGGTGGGAACAGGAGATTTAGGCATTGATACCCAGTGTGCACCCCCACTCCAAGTACCTACACATTATCTAACTCTCATAGCATGGTCTTGAGGTGACAGGGGAATTATTACTTTTTCGTAATCATAGAAGGTGGCACAGCCCATGTTGGGGGTTGAATTGTGTCTCATTCAAAATTTGTATGTTGAAATCCTAATCCCTGGTATTACAGAATGTGATCTTATTTGGAAATAAGCTTATTACAGATGTAATTTTCTAGGTTATGATAAAGTCATTAGAGTGGGTTCTAATTCAATATGACTTGTGTCCTCATAAAGCGGAAAAATTTGGACATAGACATATGTACAGGGAAGATGCCATGGGAAGATGAAGCCAGAGACTGGGGTAATGCTGTACAAGCCAAGGAGTGGCAAAGATGTCCGGAGAGACACTGGGAGCTAGAAGAGTGGTATGGGATGGCCTCTTTGTCACAGTCCTAAGCACTCTGCCACTGAATTATACTCCCAGCCCGAGTGTGTGGCACATTGTTATTACAGCTCTGGCAAATGAATGCAGCCTCTAAGTAACAGATATAGGGACATGATAGATTTTCTGCATCCCTTTCTATTATGACTATAAGTTGTTACAGCAATAGGGAGGTGAGGGTCTGAGACCATGGCACTATTAATATTTCAAAAGCCAGTGGGGAAGCATCTTTATCTGCCCTCTGCCACGTTCAGACCCACTCAGTGAGTCAACTGTGAAGAACTGTTCCTTTATACTCCTGATGGTCTCCACAGGGCCTATGGCACTTGTTCACAGGCCATATGCCCCTCTGCTCCAGTTACTCTCGCTGCATGGCTAACCACCCCAAATCTTAGTTGAATAACACAATAGCCATTTTATTGTATCTTATTGGTTTTAAAGTTCAGGAATCCAGGGAGCTCTTATTTGGATGTTTCTTCTGTGCCTCCCTGAACTTACCAAGGTCCATAAGCAGTTTTCAGTTACCAGAAGGGCTGGTCTGGAGGAACCGGGACAACCTCGCTCACCTGCCTGGTGCTGCAGTGAGGATGGTTGGCAAGAAGCTCTCAAGTGGGATTGTTAACTGAAGTCCTTTCACCTAATAACTGCAGCACAGGGCTTTGGCTTGCTTTAATATTTCACATGGATGCTAATTTTCTGCATAATGGGCACCCCAAGATAGCCAGGTAGAAACTCTATGGCCTTTTATGACCAAATAATGGAAATCTCAAGTATTGTTTCTATCATACTTTATTGGACTACTTGTCCCAGTGGCCAACCTAGATCCAAAGAGAAGTCTCAAAGATAGCTTTTGTTGGAAAGAGGATAAAAATATGTAGTTACCTAAAGACAGTAACATTGTTATACTTTCTCATCTCTTGGGTGACAAAGAAGATACTATACAAACAAATATGTTACTTTTCTCCAAACCCAGACTTTTGTATCCCGAGGGCTAGAGTTGGTGGGTGTAAACATCCTCTGAAGCATGCTGTTTCCCTGTTTTATGGTTGAAACTGCTCAAGGACCTCAAAATCTGGCCTATGTTGTATCTACCTGTGGTCTAGGAAACTCTCATGAGGCCCAAACGGAAATGAAGAGTTAAATAAGACACCTTGAAGTCTGGAGTTTCCAAATAGTTACTGTCTTATCCTACCACTGCCTACAACTTCATGCCTCTAGAATTAGCAGCTTCCAAAAGACTTGCTTACTCAGAATCTCTCTCTCTTTTTTTGTTTTTTGCTTAAATTCTTTTATTGGTACATTTGAGGTATACAATATGTTTACATTTATCATTGGGTGCTTGTGCCTGTACATGATGTATCTTGGTTCTTATTTTTTCCCCATTCCCTGTGCGCCCTTCACCCCTCCACCCTTCCCTATTTACATACTTTGTTTCCATTTTTTTTTCTTTTCTCATAATTTTTCCTTTCCCTTCTTTCCTTTCCCCATCTGCTCCCACCACCCCATCCCTTTGGACCTTTTCCTATTTCAAAGTATCAATTATTAGTTATTAATCCTTTTAATCCTTATTTACACTCTCAGTTTTTTACACTAGAGAAACTATTCGGTATTTACACATGTGTGTCCTATTTATTTCACTTAAGAGCATGGCCTCAATATGCATCCATTTAGGTATAAATGTCTCTAGTTTCTCATTCTTTATGGCTGAGTAGTACTCCATTTTATAAAAAAACCATATCTTCTTTATCCAGTTTCCAGTTGATGGGCACTTGGGCTGTTTCCAAGCTTTAGCTATTACAAACTGTGCTGCTATAAACATGGTTGTACATATATCTCTGTGGTATGATTCTTTTAATTCTTTTGGGAAAATACCCAGCAGGTCAATAGCTGGGTCAAATGGGACCTCCAGCCCTAGTTCTTTGAGGTATCTCCACACTGATTTCCATAGTGGTCGCACCAGTCACTCAGAATCTCTTAAAAGCAGCAAGGATTGCTGCCCTCACCTGGTCCATTTACTGTCTTTAGGAGGCTCAATGGCAGGGTAAATAGGCTGGAACAGCAAAGCTCCCTGGAAAAGTGGAGACTACATCACCAATCTGTGTCCTTTGCAGCATACTTCTCTTGACATTGACCCTGTAAACCAAATATAGAGCACAAGGGGACTGGATTTTCTGTTTGCCTTTTGTGTCACTTTCATTTGTTATTCTAGTCTCTATCCACTTCTATCTTGCCCTACTTTCCTTGGGTCCTCAAGAGTCTGGGACTCCCTAAAGAGCCTAAAGCTAATGAGTCCCATTAGATTCACAGCTTCCTATCAACTGCTTGACAATGTGAGACAAGACACAGTAGAAAAAAGAACAATTGATATTTAATCCCAACATTATACCATAGTTGTATGAAAATAAGAACCATATAATACTTTTTCCTTCACAAAAATGCATGGTAGTATGTACAGCGCATAATAGATATTCACCAAAAGTTTGTGGGATGGAACAAAAGAGGGGTTACAATTTTCTTACTTTTTGCGTGTACGTGCTTGTGTCTAAGGCAGAATGTGGAGCAAGAATGTGGAAAGGAGGAGGTGCAGAGTTGGAAGCTGGAGACCTTGAACTACGCTGAGACTGACTGGGAGTCACTGGGTTGCTGGCTGGATTACTTGGGTCAGACAGAACCTAAGTGGAACAGAAAGCAGATCTTCTGCTTTCAGCATGGAGACATTTTTCCAGGTGCTAAAATTCATGTGCTATGGTGATAAACTGCATTTTTGTGCTTCTGTGAAGAAAATGCAGGCTTATTTTTGTGCGCAATTCAAAGCTCATTGTCTACATGTCCTACACAGGCCTGCATGCCCCCAGACAGCTTCCCACAAGGTATTTCTTTTTCATTCTGTTCACCACAATCCACAATTGAGCTTTCATTTCCAATATTTTATAGAAACTTTTAAAAGTAAACTTGAATTTTAAAACAGGCTACATTTTCCTAGTCTTGATTCTTCTACATTTCATCATTCAGTAGCAACTTATATATTTTTTGTTTGAAAAAGTTATTTCATTATATAAGTTGTATTTGCTCATTATCAGTTCAAATATTCACTACTCCATGGTGGTTCTCCTTGCTTTGATGGTGGCCTTAGTGATTGTTAATGAGTAATGTTAGGGAGTCACTTTTCTCAAGTTGACAGCTAAGCTGATTGAGGTGATGGACAGAGTTGGGGAGATAGTCAGGAGGCTTTGATAATAATCTGATCGGGAGGTAATAAGAGACAATACCAAGTGGGAACAAAAGGCATTTTAAAGACAAATAGATAGTCTTGAAGAAGAATCAAAAGTATTTGCTAACTGATTAGACAAAAGAAAGGAATCCCGAGTGGTTTCTAAGTATTCAAGTGTGTGATTGTGATGTTACAGCTGACAGAAACTGAGAAATCTGAAAGGGAATTTGGTTTGGAGAAAGATAAGGGCTCGGTTTTTGACATGGTAAGTTTGAGGTGTTCTGGATAAATGCTAACACATTGTGAGCCATGGGTTAGTGGTATATATGAAACTTGGGCAGCTTAGCCCTCCTCCTGCCAGAGGAAAGGCCCTGATATGGTCAAAATTATAAGTAGATCATGAAATTTGGGGTAAAGCAGAAGGGAGGTGTGGAGCGGTTAGTGTTCTCTCTTCCGCATGTAGGGACTATTTCCTCTTTGAATGATCTCCATCTTAGAATAATTTTTCATGCAGCTGGTGTGGTAAGGTGGGAACGGGGATGTTTCCCACAATGGCAGCATTCCATTCTATCTTTAAATTCATTCCACTGTACACACACACACACACACACACACACATGCTCACACACACACGCAATTTAAAAACCTATTGAGGAACCAGGGTAGAGGCTTCTAGAAAGAGAAGAGTCTCGCCCTTTTCTGTTCCTTCCTCCAAACCTTAAACTAAATGGATAAAATTAGTCTTTGTAGTTCACATATAGTCCAGATGGAGACTGTGCAGGCATGTAATTCCAACCTTCTAGTTGGGAGCAATGTTGCAGGGGTAAGGATTCACAATAGGGGAAGGAACTTGGCATTAAGGACTTGGCATCCTGGTCAAATTTTTAGGTGAATAATACATAATTTTGCTGGTGCCCAAAGAAACAGAGTGTTTGGGTATATGGTTTTAAGTTTCTCATATTTAGATGGTAATCTAGCACACCATTATTGATGAAACCTATGAACAAAATAATGTGAAAAAAAGCAAAAAGCAGAGATATCTTGCAATCCAGGAATTCCACTCCTAGACAATCACCTAGCAATAATGGGCACACATGCTCACAAGAAACATCTATAAGAATGTTCACAACAGCACTGTTTACTACAACTGCAAATAGAGTCAACTGAAGAAGACATTAACAGTGAATGGATAAAAGAATTGTAGTTTACTCATTCAGAAGAGTACCGAGTGATGGGAATTCAAACACAACCAATGCAAGCAGCAAGGAGAAGAGACCAAACTCAAAAAATGAATAGTGAAAGGACCCGAGTTCGATCCCTGGTACCAAAAAAAAAAAAAAAATGAATAGTGTATGATTACATTGACATGAAATTCAAGAACAGGCAGTTTTACATGTTGTTGGAAGCCAGGAGAGAGGTGACCCTTTGAGGGGCCCCTGAAAATCCAGATCATTTGTTGATCTGAGTACTTATCACTTGGATGTGTTTGCTTAATTTTTAAACAATTTTATTATTTATTAATTGTACACAATAATGTATAATTTTGAGTTTTTCTTACATGCATATAACATAGTTTATTTTCACCCCTGCCTCCTTTCTTCCCTCTCTCCTGATCACCTTCCTCATTGCTAATTGTCGTCCTTCTACTTTCATGCTGTTCTCCCCTGCCCCTCTCTATTCCTCACATGAGAGAAAATATGCAGTATATGTCTTTCTGAGTTTGGCATGATGGTCTACAATTCCATCCACTTTCCTGCAAGTGACAGGATTTAATTATTCCTTAGGGTTGAACAATATTCTGTTGCGTATATGTACCACATTTTTGTTATCCATTCAACTGATGATGGGCACCAGCCTGGCTCTCTAGCTTCCCTGTTGTGAATTGCACCGCCATGAACATGTATAGACAGGTATTGTATAGTATGCTGATTGTGATTCTTTTGGGACTACACCAAGAAGTTGTATAGCTGGGTCAAATAGTGTCCCTATGTTTAGTTTAGTTTTTTGATGAACCTCCATACTGATTTCCATAGTGGCTGTACCAATTTACATTCCCACCAACAGTATAGAAGGGTCTCTTTTCCCGTGTTCTTGCCAGAATGTATGTATGTGTGTGTATGTATGTATGTATGTATGTATATTCTTGATGATAGCCATTTTGACTGGGATGGAATCTTAATGTAGTTTTGATTTGCATTTCCCTAATGGCTAAGTATGTTGAACAGCTTTTCATATAATTATTGGTCATTTGTACTTCTTTTGAAAATTATCTATTCAATTCATTTGCTCATTTATTTATTGGATTATTATTTTGGTGTTAAGCATTTTGAGTTCTTTTTCTATTCTAAATATTAATAGCTGATAAAGACATTCTCCTATTCTGCAGGCTGACTCTTCACTCATGCTGGTTGTTTTCATTACTGTAGACAAGGTTTTTAACTTTATGGAGTCCCATTTGTTGATTCTTACTAACATTTCCTTGCTGTTGGAGTCCTATTCAGGAAGTTTTTGTCTGTGCCTATAACTTCAAGTGTTTCCACTATATTTATATTTTGGTAGTTTCAAAGTTTGAAGTCTTTCACCTAGGTCTTTGACCCATTTTAAATTGATTTTAGTACAGGTGAGAGATAGAGATCTTGTGTCAATCTTCTACATATAGATGTATAATTTTCCCAGCATCATTTGTTAAAGAGGCTGCCTTTTTTCTAATGTGTTTTGCTTATGTGTTCTCTGCTCCTTTGGTCTATATGTCTATTTTTGTGACAGTACCATGCTGTTTTTGTTACTGTGGCTTGGTAGTATACTTTGAAAGTGAGTATTGAGATTCTTCCACCATTGCTTTTTTTTTTCTTTGCTCAGAATTGCTTTGGCTGTTCTTTTTTATTTTTGAGGTGAACACTTTTGGCCATTATCTGCATACAAGTTGTACTGTGATAAAATCTGCAAAAAGAAAAGAAAAGTCAGAGGGTAGATCTCTGGCAAAAGCTCTGTCAAGATATTAAATTAGAAAAGTCACTAGAAAAGTACTAGACTCACACTATGCTATAATGCATGTACTAAAAAGCCAAGTCTTGAATGTTCATTCCCACAGATGCTAAGGGGAAGTCTTGAAAAATGTAGCTAACAACATAAAAATATTTAAGTTACAGAGTAAAAACAGAAAAATTAATAAGATCAAATGTCAGACAACCATCTGGAAAGTATATTTATAGCAATAATGATAAAGAGCTTGTGCCAAAGTCTGTGGAAACCTGCACTATTGTTATTAGTTAGTTTTTCATAAATAGAGCCCATAGGACTTTTATTACATACACACACACACACACACACACACACACACACACTATAAGAAACTGACTCACATGATTGTGAGGTTGATTATGGATGTTGATTACGATTATGATTATGGGGGTTAAGTCCAGGTGCAGGAGGGCTGATGTTCCATTCTGAGTTCAAAGGTCTCAGAACCAAGGGGACCAGTAGCGTAAGTTCTAGTTTAATGTTTGATTATGAAGGGAGAGGAGACAGGTGTCTCATCTTGAAGACAGTCAGGTAGACAGACAGGTCTTTTCTTAATCAGCCTTGTCTTTTATTCAGACCTTCAACAGATTAGATAAGACCAAACTACATTGAGGAAGGTAATCTGCTTTACTTACTTTATCAATTCAATCTCATTCAGAAATACCCTCGGAGACAAACCTAAGCAATTAAACCAAATATCTCAGCCCCTCCCAGTCCAGTCAAGGTGACACATTATATAAGCAGACAACTATGTTTAGATATACATGAGCCAATAATAGGGGCTATCAGTGGCTATAATGGTAGATACTGTGAAAGCTACAGTACACAGATGATGCCATTCAACCTCTTAGCAACTCAGTGGAGTCAGAAATGTAATTTTTATCTGTTTCAGAGATGAGAAATTCAGAGTTAGAAATATTAACTAACTTAGCCAAAATTTACCTACTCTAAAGGGGCAACAATCTCCCTTAGGGAGATAAACTAAGAACAAAAGGGCTGAGAGTTTGAGCCTGAACAACACAGACTCAGAGGTGAGATCACCCAGGATTATGAGGTCATTGAAGAGTGAGTACAGGCTGTTGACTAGTTTTAGAAGATGAATTAGGAATGAGGGAAAGGTCTGAAGAACCACCCCAGATGCTAGTTTTACTGAGAAACACATCTTCTTGAAACTTAAGAGTGAGTGTAAATAAATAAAATGGAATGTGGCTATGCCACAGGGAGTCTACTTTGGAGTTTCCTTTGTTAAGAGAAAAATGAGTTTGAAAAAGTTTCCCTGATGGCTGGGCTGGTGCGTTAGGGAATTGTTCACCTTTTGAAGTGGATCTAATAGAAAAGCAATGAGGCTGCTTCCCAAATATATTTTGCTGTTTGAGTGTCAGCTGGTGCTGAGAATAGTGAGATGGTGCCTTGGATCTTGCAGGTTACTTTGATCAACAGGTAATGTGAAAGATAACTCTGAGATCAAAAGTAATAATGACAGGGGCTGGGGATGTAGTTCAGTGGCACTGCACCTGCCTCACAAGTGCAAGATCCTGAGTTTGATCCCCGGTACTGGGAAAAAAAAAGTAATAATGTCATAAGTAGAAGAGAAATGGTTCCTCAAGACCACATGTGGCCCTCAAGCAGCTGTAGGATGAGTTCAGTGACTTCACTCATAGAGAAGGAGCCCTTGCACAGTGCCAAAGGTGGTCATTTGAATTTTACACTAGCAAAGGCGGTGGAGAATGGGGAGTGGGGAGAAAGCACAAAGTCTTCCCAGTACCATATTTTGTCTTTTATTGCATTATAAGATTTACACAAGCTTTTAGGTCACTGATCTACCCCAAGGTCAAGGTCAGAGTTAGTATAGGTGCATTGAGTCACAGCTACATGGTATTAAGATTTGCATTAGATTCTTATGCCTTATAAACACACACACACACATACTATCATTTATTTGAATTTATCATAACATAAGTTTGCATGCAAAAAGGACTTGCAATATCAATAGGAACATGTAAAAAATACAAAAAATAAAAATAAGCTTTAAGAAACTGAACTCAGTCAAAACTTTCATCTCTCCATGGCAAAACTCCACTAGGCTACAAAGCGCTAAAGCCAACCACTGTGCCTTTTGCATCTCTGCATCTCAGCACCTCTCAAAATGCCTGAAATCATGAATAAGCCATTCATGAATCAGGGGATATTATGAGCTTGGTTGGCTCAGTGGGTTATGGTCCACCTGTCTCGCTGTCATGCCAGGCTGCCTGTAGAGCTGGAATGCACAACTGTTGTCTGAATGGCTGCATTGATCCCCTGGAAAAGCCAGAGATCACTTTGATCCATTGATAAACATAACTGTTCACTGGTCTCTTCCTAACCAGGCTGTTTGGATAAATTTGTCTTATAGCCTACAGATGATCCAAATTTCATTAAATATAGCTACAAAATGTTACAACTTTCACTTGAAAACCCTTGTTCATTTTAGGGTTTAGAGGTAAGACAGAATATATAATTTGCATTAAATAACTCGTATTAATCTTTACATTCTAAAATTGTAGCTAGAAGGAATTTCAAGAGAAATCACTGGTTTGCATAGCATTGATATACATGTGTGCATAAACATATTTTACACGTATCTATGCATATCATTTGTATCAAAATTACTTTTTCTACTGTGCATACGTGCCACAGGTATTTTAGTTTTCACTACTTTTACACTTTTTACTCTTGGGAGAGTTAATTACAAACAATTTAATTAAGATCTCTTACTCATTAATGTTCTAGTAGCTTAGCAAGTTTGGGTTAGCTCAGCAGGTTGCAAAGGTTTAATTTTATCAGTTATCCTCCCATTAACTCATACACCATCAGTACTGTGCTTGTTTTTTATCCTTCCCTGCCTGGGGTACTGACAGAATTTAAAATATCATTAAAACTAAGAATTCAGGGAAAACTCTGTTAGTTGCCACCTGTCCTGATGAGGCTTAGATTTCCATTTTGAATCTTTAGAATACCAGATCAAGGATATTTCAATAACATTCTTTTCAACAAGACTAAACAAACAAAAACATATTTTATTTTTGATTAGAATTAGAGAAGCCACATATGGTTTCCATTAGCTATGTGAGAAATAGAGATTTCAATGGAAAAAAACCTGTTCTATAATTTATTGTTGGATGCTCAAACACTAAAGGTATTAAATTTTGACTAAGAATCATCAAGAATATTCATAACAGGGGAAAATATACAAATCGGGGATTATAAACTATTTTCTTATGCATTTTTAAATTCCCAGGACATTTTATATATGCACAATTTACACTTATTATAAGTATTATGAATATAGACCGCTTATGATGATATATAAGACCTGTAAAATTCAAAATTATTAAAAACCAACATAGTTTTTTATATTTCTAAAAAATTAACTAACCTATTTTAGGTATAGCTGGTTTAGAAAATAAGGAAAAAATAGCATAATGGTTTAAATAGTGATAAAGTACAATGTTTATCATTGATAATATTTATCAAGCTTTCTTTTCTAGATTCTGGCAATGAAACTATATTTCTTTATTAAACATAAGGTTTACTGATGATTATTGAACTCGAATCTCCTTTCTGCTCATAGGAATGCAGGACTGGTAACAATCTTTTAAGGCTCCCTTTACTTGAGAGACAAATGTTGTAAGAGCAAAAGCTATTTAGGGTTTAATTATTTCTTTTGACTTCAGTTCTAAGGTTTGAAATAACCTGGGGGCATTTGTTTTGAAATATATACATTCCAATATTATGAAATTTTTTATTCAGAAATTATTACATATTTGTAGATAATATGATAAGTTCAAAACATCTTTGTGATATTAATAGGAAAATAGAAATAGTATTACTTAAACAACTTAAAAATTAATAACCTAATGATTAGCTAAATTCAGATTAGTAAATATATTTATAAATTGATAAAGAAGAAACAAAAGGAACAGTTAAGAATGGGACTATGGGTCTCTGAAGATAATGAGACCAGGTAGGTTTGTCAAATTTAGCAAATAAAAATATGCACCTTTCAATTCAATTTGGTATTCAGGTAAAGAATGAAGAGTCTTTTTAAAAATAGACATATCTGTGCAATATTTGTGACACTTTTTTCTGAGAAGGTATTCACTGCTTACCTGAAATTCAAATTCAATTTGTATCTTGTATTTATCTGGCAATCCTAGACCAGGGGAATTTATGTGTCAGGTAGCACATTGGCCACGAATAGCTCAATCTCACAAAATTATGTTGCTTCCAATATGTGACATGGTGCTCTCTACATAACTGTCCAATGGACAACTATCTTTAGACAGTTATTTTAAAAATTAAAAATATTTTTCTTTCATTTATTTAGACCTTTCTTGCTTGAAGACAATCTTTTCTATTTTACAAAACAACATTATTAAAAATTCAAAGATAAAAGCCACAATTGGGCTTTCCTGATTATTCTGTAAAGCGGTTATTTTAACATGAACTATCAAAGTTATTCTTCACTCTGTGATTTTATAGATAATCCACTTGATATGTATTAAAACTTAAGGAGAATTATAATGAGGAAAATTAGAATTAGGGATCAGACTTACAATGTAAAGCTTTGAACGCTCATAAAAGCCATTTTTCCTCCTTTCTATCATTTTACCATCAAAAGTGAAAGCAGAGGGTGGCTACTTACCAATGAAAATGTACAAACACTGTCTTAAAAGAGAATGATTTTTGCAGCTGAGAAATGTAGATGGCAATGGGCAGCGGTTTGTTTCAGTGGCTGTGATTTTATAACCCAGAGCTGTGTTTCCTGGCAGGAGAATTCAGTGTCTGGATCAGAAGTGTGAAAACATGAGATCCTCCACAGGATGCTGGGAATCAGTGGAGCTGGTGGTCCCTACAGCATTTGGGGCTGGGCACTGAAACAGTGGCTGGTTTTAAAAACCTGAAAACTCTTAAGAATCAAAGAATCTGTGAATCCCATTGTAATTTTTCTCCTCATTGTCCTGATGGTATGTCTCAAAAAGGGAATACAGGGGTTAACTTGCTTTCCTCTGTGCCCCAGGGCAGCCCATGGTAGGTGTAGTTGTGCTGATCTTTCCAAACAATGTAACCCAGAGAGCTTTCCACCTGTTGATCTGGGTGCTTCAGCTTCCATGGCTTTACCACCCAGCGCCTAGCCAGGGAGACAGTCTGAAAACAGCCAATTTTGTTCCAGTTAGGAGCAAGAAAAATATCGTGGAACCATGAAACAGCTCCAAACCATGTTTGGAGAGCTCAGAGTTTTCTTGGAGATGATACTTAATTTCCTCCTAGAGATATATCCTGAAACATTCACAAATAATATATGGAAATTGCTTCAGAATAATATCAGTCTAATAGGGGGAACATGTGCGAAATAAGTTGGTCATGAATTGATAGCATTTGAGTACATGGAGGTTGATTATGTGTCTACTTGTATATATGAAATTGTCCACAATAAAGAGGCAAGGTGTGTGTTTGCACACATCGACAAAGATAGGACAAACAGAGACTGGGGCTATGAAGCAAAGGTGTGGAGTGGTCTGGCAGGAACAACTTGTTTCAAGGTACTGATTTGTAAAATGGAGCTAATTTAGTTCTCTCGTGATGACAGGAATGTTAAGGGGTACGTGCATGGACAGGGAAGGTTCTCAGCCTCCTCCAAGCAGTCAGTGAGAAGGCTTTTGAAGGGTGGAATGAGGGAGGTCAGCCAGCCTGCTTACCAAAGGTGTCAAGGCTGCCCATGTCGGGGCCACCTGTCAGGACTGTGGGACCTGGATTCTTTGTCAAGTTCTTGGAGACCTGCTTCCTGGAACCTTACAGCTCGGACAACCCGGCCACAGCATGGATGAGTCTGCACAATGTCTGGATGCTCTTAGGGTGGTAGAAAGAGTGGGCTTCAGTGGTCCTCCTTTCCCCCTAGAAAACGGCAGTCCCAATATTCTTCTCCAATGTCCCTTTGTTCTGTGTAGTATTTCTAGCACCCTTTGGTCAAAATGGCAGGTATCTGTCAGCCCCTAACTGTGAACAGAGCACCATGTTAGGTGTGTGGGGAAGGGACTTACTGTTCCTGTCCTTGGGGAAATTAAAGTGCTGTTGATGACGTTACAGTCGTGCAGGGTGTGAGCATGGGGGCTGACTGGTGCTTGACCTCCCAGGAAAGGAACCAAGTATACTTTTACACATAGACGTCTAGTCACAAAAGAAAGCTTAGTTTGAAACCAGTCCCTTTCTGTCCTTTCTCTGCTGGGTAGTCTAATTTGAATGCAAGGAAGTCTGGCAGTTGCAAATGCTAGCTGGCAATAGAAGCGCATTTTCATTGACTTCCTGGGATTCTTTGCCTCCCTCAAATATTTTGGATACAGAGAACATGGCACAGATTCTTCAGTCGACGCTGATGATGAGAAGTACTGCATAATGGAGAGTGTGCCTCATCCAGACAGAGAAGCCGAGCGGCACAGCCCAAAATGGAGGCCGCTTCCAAGGCTGCCAGGCTGGCGACCATGAGCGGCAAAGACTGTGACATCCAAGTGTCGCAGCTCCAGTCAAAGTCGGTGGAGTCTGCCAATTGAAGACAATTAGCAAGCGCGACTTCTCAATTGTGTTGACAGATGAGGGAGAAAAATCAAATAGATGTGAGAGCTGTGTTTATCCTGCTGCAGTGTTTTGCAATATTATGTCTATTGATTTGCTTTTTGTTCCTGAGTTATTGGGTGGATGGTGCTCTGCTCTGCCTGTCAACCCGGCAAGCTTGCCTTCACAGCTGCTTGTCAAGTGAGAATTTCTACACAAATCACCCCAACCCGTCTCACAGGGGACATTAGGCCAAAGATACTCTGTTATGATTTAATCGAAAGGAAAAAAAACACTGTAGCATGTGGCTCAATTTTCCTTTTATAACAATTGGTTATAGCTTTTGAATTCTGTAATGTGACATTGCCTGCTGTAATTGGTTTTGCAAGTTTTCCGCGATCCGGGAAGGTAGGCTGGATTTCATATGGCCATTATTTGCTGTCATAGCTGACCCTCCCACTACGATGTGATATGAATTCTCATTGTCTTATATTACTTTGCAGGACTCTCCAATTAAGAAGCAATGGTAGGCCTTTGGAAGGGTATATTGAGATTTTAAAAGAATGTGAAACCTTGGAAGTAGCTATGATTTTTCAAGAAATGGAATTCTTTGGTGCTCCACTTCTCCATTGTTGGAGCCCCTGTACTTCTGGGCACCACTCAGGCGGCTCAGTGTGGGATGTTTCCCCAAATGGATCTATCCTCTTTAGCTCCACCCCATTACACTCCATTTTCAATCCCACGTTTTTACATAAAAATGTATTTAACGTGTGAACCAGTGTCAAAGGGCTGGGGGTTGGATAGAGGAAATGAGATCTAGGATAATTCAGGATTACAAGATAAAAATTTTAATTTGTATCACTTTTACTTGGGAAAGAGAATTTATACAAAGGTTTGATGCTCAAGGTAGGCAATTTATTAGCTAAGCTAAGAGAATAAGGGAAGAATTTGAGACCCCAGAATAAGGAGGATTCCTCTTATGTATCTCATGTTTAACTTCCTTCTGGTTCTACATGTGGTCCATTCCTGTAATAAATCAGAATTGTGAGCCAAACTATTACTTCCTACCTCAATATTTATTACTTTATTTTGTAGTGCTCCATGACTGGGAGCAGTTGTAGAGTCTCAGCTCAGTAACTCTCCAGTTGAGCTTCAAGGCACGCTCTCCATGAAATGGATGTTACGCTGGGCTCAGAAGCTCCAGAAGGCAGAATTAAATACGCCTTGGCTATAAACGAAGTTCTGTACTGTGGCATATGTTCATGTATACAAATTTCTTCTTGGTCTTACATATTGAGGCCCCTGTGTCCAACTCACTCACTGGTAGAGAGTTAGGTGTATTTAGGGAGATGCATTACTTTCCTGTGAAGAACACAGGGACTGTTAAACAAACAGCAGGAAGACAGCTCAATTTTAAATATAATTTACAGGCCCAGAATGAATGCCCTCCCCTAAATAACTAACTTACTACCAGGGAATTTCTTAGGCACTGGGGATTAGAAACACCAATTCTAAACTTAATTACAATACATAAACATGTATTTAAAAAGATAATTATTTGACATTATTTTGGAACCTGACTGAAAATTGCTTCCTAAGGACCAAAGCTCCTTCTCTGAGGTCTCAGATGACTTAATACACAACAAAAAGGCATGTATCACATAGCACATGGGATTCTTTCTTTAGTTCATTCCTAAAAAAAAAATCGGTGTTTCCAACTCTGTTCTATCTCTTGTTCCATCATTTCTTCTCTCAAGAGTCATCTTCTTCTGAGGCCTAAAATGTCATAAATATCATTATAGGGGAGAATGTGGTCTAATATAGATTTATTAAAAAGTCTCATGCCTGGGCCGGGGGTTTAGCTCAGTGGTTCTGCCACCCGCCTCACAAGTGCAGGGACCCGATTTCAATCCCTGGTAACAACAACAACAACAAAAAGTCTCATGCCTTTTGCAGCCAAATTATAGCAACATATGCTGTTCCCAACTTGTCCTTTGTCTCAACAGGTTCATGGGGAATAACTTCAATAGCATTGAACATGTCATGACTTTTCAAAGGCTATTGTATTCATGTAGACAAATATTCATTCTACACAAATGATGGGCGCAAGATGCTTTAAAAAGTACAAATTGATTCCATCAACAAATCCCTGTCCTCAGAATGCTGAGCTTGGACACTCACACAAAAATATGTCTACAGATGCTCCAACAAAAGGCAGGAATTTCATGGGCTCTCAGGTGGCAGAGGCTAATTCAGGATGGGATGTTTCTCTCCTAGTTACAGGTTGGAAAGGTTATGAAGCCTGGCCAAGTTTAATCCGGCCAATTACTCAGTGTGGTAGGCAATTTCATCTTCATTTTATAAAAGTAAAAAGTGAAGCCCAGGGCTGGGGATTTAGCTCAGTGGTTTCACCGCCTGCCTCAAAAGTGCAAAGTTCTGAGTTCGATCCCTGGTACCAAAAAGAAAGAAAGAAAGAAAGAAAGAAAGAAAGAAAGAAAGAAAGAAAGAAAGAAAGAAAGAAAGAAAGAAAATACAACAACACAAAGATTAAAATTATTAAAAAAAAAAAAAAAAGTGAAGCCCAGGCAAGATAAATGACCACAAAGGTAGTAAGGGCCAGAGTGAAGCCCTCTAGAGGCCAAGTGGTGTAACAGCAAGGCAAGAAAGTGGAGTCTGACCAGACCTATGCCCAATCTTACCTCCCTCCAATTCTTTCCAGCTAGGCAGTCTCTGCTGTTTTTGAGACGTTGATAGTTGCTTCCTCAGGTTGACATAAGAATTAAGTGAGGTGTATCTTCCTGTAATTTGAGGGGTTTGAGTGACCCCCAATTAAATATTGACATCCTAATTTCCAATGCAACAGTATTAGGATGTGGGGGGTTTGGAAAATGATTGTATCTTAAGGATTTAGCCCTATGATAGGATTAATATCCTTATAAGAAGAGACATAAGGATTGTTGTCACTCTGCTCAATGAAGATCAGATCTTCTGGTAACTTGATCTTAGTTTCCCCAGCCCCTAAACTATAAGAAATAAATGTCATTAAATTTAAGCTATCCAGTCTATGGTAATTTATAATAGCAGCCTGAACTAAGAGATTCCCCAGACATAAGATATCACTAATTGTAAGTAGCATGGTTATTTTATATTTAACTTAGAAAGAAATAATGCTGTCAATAAACCACAAATACCACCTCAATTTTTAGACTTTTAACATATTGTTTATTCAAAAAATTTTTTGCATTTCTTTAGGTTTTCTTCTTGAAATAACATGATTTGAGCATATAAAAATGGCTAATACAAGAAAGATAAGTGGGCTAAGTATTGCTAAGCCTCTTCACATCGGATCTTTCAGAGTCACTTTTTGATGCAGAATTCTTGATATCTTTACTTAACCTACATCATCATACTCTGGGCCTGCATGAGCAATGGTGATACAGCATTTCTTGGGAGATTTCCATTCATATATGTGATATTTTTCCCAGCATGCTGTCACTTAGGGTGCAACTTTTGCCATTGGGCTATCAGTACCAACCTTTCAAACGCCAATCAGAATTTTGATTCCTTCTTCAAATGTTCCTCAAATGTTTTGCTATATTGAATGTCAAGGGGTAGGAAATGTCCTGTCATTCTACCAAGAATAATAAATGAACGAGTATGACAATGTCATGACCACAGCTTGGTCAACAGCAATGGTCAGATACAGTTGATTGTGTGAAGCATCCTGAGTTTAGCAATATTATAATAAAAAATGAGTGTTTTAGAATCCAAGAGATTGGATCTATACAGTAGAGCAGTATATCCACTACTTAGTAGCTTCTTTACAATTATTTTTCTTTCCTCCTCTTTTTTTTAAAGGTTTCAAAACATTTATTGTTGACTCAGTGTGATCACACAACAAGATTCCTGATTAAGCATGTTCAGCTGTCCAGCCAATCGTATTTAAGCTTGTTATGGTAATATAATCTCAACCATGATAAAGAATGTATCATTTTGTGACTCCGGGGAGAGAAATATGCTGCATCTCATGTTCAATTCTTTACAGTCCCAGCTTGGTCCTCCTCCAGTGTCTCCTCTTGGAGTTGTACCTGATTTTATTACCAGTCTTCATCTGAATCCATTGAAGAATGGGACGATTCTGCTTTTGCTTCTTGGCCAGGAATCGCTTGATTTTGAATCTTGTGAGAAGACATGGTAGGCTCGGAGGCAAGCGCACCCGCGCGCGATGGCAGACAGAAGCAGAAGAGCTCTTTCCTCCTCTTTTGCACATGCACAATAGCTTTCAAATCGGTGGGTTTACCAATAAAAATTATGGATTCATAGACAGAGTACACATCTTTAAGCAGACAGGTCAAAATCACTTTGTGGATGAAATAGAACATTGCTCTCAACTACAAAGAAAGGATAAGCAGACGGATGGAGAAGAACATTCTAAAAATATGGTAGTACTAAGAGCTTGGTTTAGTGGTCATTTTTAACCACCCTCCCACGATTGCCATCAGTGCCACCAAACACAATGGGCTTCTTTTCTTTTGACACGGGGGATCGAACTCAGGACCTTGCGCTTGTGAGGCAGGAGCTGGAATCACTGAGCTAAATCCCCGGCCCCACAATGGGCTTCTTATGCAAATACAACTTTAAGAAAATTCTTTAGTAGCCCCCCTCCAATTATATTGTCACTTCTAAATCTAAAAATTACATTAAAATTTTCAGAAATAATGCATATGGCAAAGACATATATCATGGTTTGGGGTGAGTGACTTGAGTTGATTGGGAGTCTTGAGAAATCTTTCAAGTTGTAAGTTCAAAAATCAGGCAAACCTAGGTCCTGAATTGGGCTTTAGCCCATAATAACTGAGTTTTCTTAAGAATATTTCTTCATCTTTCTGGCCTCAGTTTCCTCTTTCACAAAACACTGAGGTTGTTACCTATCTTAGAAAATACTTAATTTGGAGAGAACATGAAATAACGTATATAAAATGCTTAGGACAATGCTTGACTCAAATCAGTAGCCATGAGGACTTCTTTACAACATAACCCTAATTAAAGTCCTAGTGGTAAGTGATGAGAAGATGACACGATCTCAGAATAATGAAATGTGGTTGCCTTCAAAATCAGCTTTGACATGTATTAGCTGTACAACCTGTAAAAATAATCTCTCTGTGCTTCAGTATTCTCATCTGGAAAATAAGGTTACTAAAAGAACTCATTTCACATTAAGGAAGAAGTTAATACATCATTTTAAATAATATACACATGGGTTGAATTAGTACATGCCCAATAAACATTCTTGTCTATCCTAGAAGTGTATGGGAAATGTATGACTTTTGTTTTTTTCAGGGAATTTCTGGAGATGGCAGTAATTTAACCCAATTATTTAATCAGTATTTATAAAATCCACAAAGATGTGACATGGTAAAATGCCAGGCAATAGAGGAGGATATTAAATCATTTGAAGGAGTCATTTGTGAGAAAAGAGTTATTTTTCAAACTGTATATAAATGACTGCTTGCTTTATCCCTAGGGCAAACCAGCCTTGAACCCTAACCAGCCTTTGCAAACAGATTTGGAGGCCTCCCCAGAACCAAGCCTAAGTGTTAGAGCCAACACCTGCCTGAGTTAAAAAGGAAGTGCTTCAGGATATGACTTCCAAATTCTTTTAAGGGCTCTGGATGCAAGAATATACTCCCTACTCTTTTGTATGCTCAGGGCACACATTTTCCCTGTAGCCAAGGAAAGAAAACATGAGAATCTTTCTTAACAATCAAAATTCAATCTTTAGAGATTTCCCTTTTCTGCTCCAGACAGCTTCTCAGGACTTCATAATATAATATTAAGCCTTTATTAGTTGAAAATCAGGGAATTGTATTGCCCTCTACTGTGGTTCAAAATTAAACTATGGCTCGGTACAGTTGCCATGCCACATTTACCAAAATGTTACATGCTCAGTCATTTTCAATGAGTCATTTATTTAATTCATCAGTAATTTTTTTTCTTTGCTTTGGGTGAAAAGCAAGCTCATCAGTGATGTGGCTCAGATGTTCTGAACATCCAATATATTATGTTGGTTGTACTCCAGAGTCACATTTGAATTTAAAAAAGGAGAGACAGGGAGAGAAAAGTCACTTCTTTTTAAATAGTGTTTGTTCTTTTTTGCATTCCATCTGATTCTTCTAGCAAGTACAGATCCACACATTTCATTTTTTTTCATTAAGTTTACTGGTACATTTTAGGTATAAAATACAGTTACATTCCTCGTTGGGATCTTGTACCTTTACATGGTGTATCTTAGTTCTTATTTTTCCCCATTTTCCTGCCCTCCCTTCACCCCCTCCACCTTTCATCCCCTCCACCTTTCTGGAAACAGAGACTTTGTTTCCATTTTTTCCTCTTCTCATATTTTTTCTTTTCCTTTCTTTCCTTTCCCCTACCCTTCCCACTTCCCCTACTCCTTTAGACCTTTACTTCTTATTTCATATTATCAATTTTGCCATTTGAACCTTGTTTATACTTTTAGTTTTTCACACCAGAGAAACTATTCGGTATTTACACATGTGTATCCTGTTTATTTCATTTAAGAGTATGGCCTCAATGTGCATCCATTTAGCTATAAATGTCTTTAGCTTCTCATTCTTTATGGCTGAGTAGTACTCCACTTTATAAAAAAAACCACATCTTCTTCATCCAGTCTCCAGTTGATGGGCATTTGGGCTGTTTCCAAGCTTTAGCTATTACAAACTGTGCTGCTATAAACATGCGTGTGCATATATCGCTGTGGTATGATTCTTTTAATTCTTTTGGAAAGATACCCAGCAGAGGGATAGCTGGGTCAAATGGGACCTCTAGTCCTAGTTCTTTGAGGTATCTCCATACTGACTTCCACAGTGGTTGCACCAGTCTGCACTCCCACCAACAATAGAGAAGGGTTCCTTTCTCCCCACAGCCCTGCCAACATTTGTTATTGGTTGATTTCTTGAAAGCAGCAATTCTTTCTGGGGTGAGGTGAAATCTCACCTGTGTTGTTTTCATCTGCATCTGTCAATGATGAACATTTTTTCATGTGTTTATTTGCTGCTTTTACTTCTTTGTCTGAGAAATGTCTGTTCATTTCAGATGCCCATTTTTGAATCGGGTCTTTGCATTTGGGAGGTCTGATTTTTTTGAGTTTTTTATATATTCTAGATAGTAGTCCTTTGTCTGAGGAACAGCTGGTAAAATTTTTTTCCCACATTGTAGGTTGTCTCTTAGCTCCATTGGTGGTTTCCCTTGCAGTGCAGAAGCTTTTTAATAAGATGATCCATGCATTTCATTTTATTATTTTCAACTCCTCAGAATGACAAATTAAAATAGTATATTTCTCAAAAAAAAGTTTCAGGAAATGGAGAAAGCATAGTTTTCAAAGTCAAGTATTGTTTTTTTCCACTAAAACAGGATCTTCGCAATCTGTTACTGGCTTTCAGGGCAGGCTCTAGGCCCAGGGAACTACTTGCCCTTCAGCAGTGACTCATCTTCATGATCTTGAGCTTTGGGTATTCTGAGCCCTCAGAGAAGAGCCTTTTGCTGTTACCTTCCTGGAAAACTCCCAGGCATCTTCCAAAGTATAACTGAGATGTCACCTTCTATTTTCTATTTCTTAGCCTTCTCTTCTCCAGGGCAGAATTAGCTTCTCTTCTGTGGTTCATAGGCTTTATGGATACACAGCTCCAATATAGCAGTCAGCCCAGTATATCTGAAGGCTTATCCATGTTCACCTCCTATCAGCTGTGTGAACTTTCACAGACTAGATTATACATATTTCTAATCTTGACTTCTGAGAATGTACCAGGTATAACAAGAGCATTCAATTGATACTTGTTACCAAGAGACTGGAATATTCGTGGTCTTATATGGAGAAACAGACAATTATGAAATTCTAACTTTAGCAGAGAAGAAGGTCTATAGTACATTGAAGACCTAGCCAGAAAGCCAGTAGTGCCGGTGGCAGACATATTTCCTCTTTGTTCATTGTATGCCTTTTTTGGTCTGTTGCTCTATAATAATGGAGATGAGCAAATATTTTTCTTGTGTCAACTGGTACAATTTTAAGTGCTGTTGTATGGGGGGATACTCAAGGGACATTAGAAGAAAAAGGGATTTTTCTCCTGTTTTCTGGTGTGTGCTGCTTGCTGAATTTCTATGCAAGGTGCAATTTCTCCAGTTTCTACTCCTACAGAGGAAGATTGTTTCAGATTCAGTTCCTGATGCTTAGTGTGACCCACCGGAGCCAACAATTTTCCTGGAAACTCCTCAGATGGCTCCAGAGTACAGCACTACTGGTAAGGAACAGGCCTCTGAACAGCCACCTCACCACTCTCTTGGGTGATCATGCAGTGAGTTCTGAAGCCCAGCATCTGCTTGTGTTGGCTTTTCGTGTCACTTCAAGGAACAGACTTCTAGCAAGTCATGTTCACGTGGCAGCTCAGTTACTTCTTGCTTTCCAGTGAGACACAGCTACAACTTCCTCACTGAAGTTGATATGTACTCTTCAGATTTCTGTTGCAGGACAAAAATACCTAATGTACAAGAGTTAAAAGGGAAAGGGTTTATTTTGGATCATGGTTTCAGTCAATGGTTGCTTGGTACCAAGGCAGAAACATCCTAGCAGAAAGCGTGGCAAAACAAAGCTGCTCAACTCATGACAACCAGGAAGCAAAGAGAAAAAGGGGAAGAGCCCAAGGAGATATAAATCCTTAAAACAACGCCTACAGTGATCTACTTCCTCCAACTAGGCCCCACCTTCAAATAACTCACTCAGCTCTGAACTCATCAATGGATTAATACTTAATTGGTTAATGCACTCAATGCATATATGATTCTTTGAGGAACATTTCATATTTAAATACAAAGAGTACCTCAACCCTGTTTTGGCAGGGGTCTTTCTTGGTTGCTTTATCTCTATCCTAGTTCAGTGGCTGTGCCTGATACTTGTTATTCCTGTGTTTTTTGTCGTTTTCTTTAACTTTTACTAACCGACTCATTGTTATTCTAACTTTATGTTAGAATAGTTTGTTCTATTACCCTGCCCTTGTTCAAATTATGGTGTAGGTTTTTTCTCCTGCTTGAGCCTTGACAGATACTAAGTTAATAAAGTACGAAGAAAATTTTCATTTTGTAAATGTGGAACTGATATCAGTACAGTGGAGTCTGTGGAGCGATCTATCTTTATGAAGACATTTAATTTTAGTTATACTAAATTTTGAATATTGAATTTGGAAATAGTTTCTGCTCACACTTATGCTGAGACTTTAAGCACTACCAGGAAAAACTGTGAACTTATATATCCTCAATTTTGAATTTTTCATAATTCAAATGGGGTCTGAATAAAAATTCCCTTACTAACGATTCCTTCTAATTAATACAAATGGACAGCATGATCACATCTGCAAGCATAAGGATATTAAAAGTAATATCCTGCACTTGGATATACTTACTATCTTACAGGTGGTAAGTCTTTAATAGATGTTGATAATGTTACACTTGATGGGGTAAATTCAACCAACCTTTCAGTTAAGTAAAGGAGTTTTCTAAGACCTACTTTTAAGATACAGTTGGTCTAGCTAGACTTACTGCATATAGATGAAAATTGTCTTTGTAATATCTCCCCCAAAAAACTCAACTCAGCTAATCAGTTCAAATAAGTGGAGTGGTAGTGTTTGTTGCTTTTGTAGTTGCTGATGTTTTTCTTTAGAGTGTTTATATAGATATTTAAAGAAAATACAAAAGATTGAATAAATGTAAATTTTACTGAAAAAACCAAGAAAAATTATTACTGAACACTCCCTTCTGAGAAATCAGAACCACACAAGAAAAGTAAACACCACTTAGATTACATTACTGGGTCCAACTGAATCAATTAGTTGCATTAGTAAGGAATATACCATTGCTAAAACCTGCTTAAGAATCTCATTTGCTATCAACTGCTACTTTCAGACTTCAGGAGAAATTCTCATGTGATTGGGAACCATTTACCCTTATATTGTTGAATGATAGCATGTGGTATTAATAGCTCATTCTGCTTGACTAAAACATTACTTGTGGGGCCTATTTTCCTTATGTATCATTCTTCTGGCTGTAAAATGCAGAATGGACCTACATGTTTATTAAATGGACTCCTTATTTTTATACTAGATACAGTGATAGCATGCTCTTTTTCCAATTTCATTTTCTTTACCCTTCCACATCTTTTCCAGCTAAATAGTAAATTGTAGGCTTACCACCTCAGCCTAAAGTTCTCTCTCTCTCTCTCTCTCTCTGATGTGATGTGATGTGAATGTATATGCAATCAATTTTATAATATCTAGAATAAGGAAACATTTTCTGTAAAGGGCAACATGCTAAATATATTAGGCTTGAATATCATAGAGGCTCTGTTATCACTATTTAGCCTACAGTTATAGTACAAATGTAGCCATAATTAAGCAAATGAAAAAAGCTGAATGTTAGGAAAAAGGAAAAGAAGAAACAGAGGTATGAGCTCAATAGGACAACTTCATGGGAGAACAAACCTGAAAGAGACCACTCTGGCATTAGAGACGAGACCAGCTGCTCTCATACAGGCTATTGGGTCTTTTATAGCGTCACGGGGAGGGGGGAGTTCAGTGACGGGGGTTGTGGCTCCCTGCCAAGAACAAGGCTTGAGAGAGGACAGTGGTAATGGTTGCCCGAGGAGGAGGCTTGGGAAACAGCAAGGAATAGTGGCTACTATCAATAGTGGGGCTGATAGTGCTGAGTCCTCGGGTGCAGTTGTGCTGGGAGGCTGGGAGGGGGCAGTTTAGAGGGGCCTCTGATCAGGATGGCAGTGGTCAGACTCCTTCACTGAATTCCAGTAAAACTTTATTGACAAAACAGGAAGCCAATCAGATTTCATCCATAGGGTGTTGTTTGTCAATCTTATTTAAGAGATTTGGGAAATACAAAAAAGCTTTCCAAAGGTTGTGTGGCCTAAATAGCTTTGAGAGAATCACTATTTGGATCACAAATTTCAATCATGTTCTTGTTAGCAATTAATCTGCCTGATGTTTGTGGAGGGCTAATTCCCCCTTCTTATCTCTGCTTCAGAAATTGCTTCACTTTGCCAAAGAAATGCTTACTGTTTATTCAGCCTGAAAAATCTTCTTGCCCTACTGTGTAAAATTGTCTGGGGTACAAAAATTATTGCAAAAGATGTAAATCAATTGGAATATAAAACAAAAGGATTTAATAGAATGCTTCATTCCTAAGAGATCTGCTATAAGAAATCTTGGATGCTGTACCTTATTTTGTCATGGTGAAAAACTCATGGGGAGCATGTGCCTTCTCCATATATGGATCTCTATTTGCCTATCCATCTGTCAAGTTAGCAAAAGCTCAATTTGTCTTCTTCTACAAGTAAACTCTTGCTTCTAACCATTCCACATTTGTTACAATTACCTCTTCCTCTTACATAGCTGAGCTCATAGCCTTTTTTTTTTTTTTTCTTGGTCCCAGGGATTGAACTTGGGACTTTTTGCTTTCGAGGCAGGTGCTGGAATCACTGAGCTAAATCCCAAGCCCCGTGAGTTCATAGTCTTGAAGGCATCTCGACTCCATTCTCTTCTTCATCTCTGTTTCTACCAATGTGTTCCTTTGTATTTCTGTTGTCACTCCTCACATTTAGAATCTCCTTTTATCATATCCAAAATGTTTCCATCACCTGCTAAGTGGTCAACAGGCAGCTCTGGATGCATGTATCAGCTGGTGAGCTTTAACATTCCCCAAAGCCCAGGCTAGCCCAAGACAATTACACAGGCTTTCTGGGGGCTGACTCAGTGCATAAGTACTTTGTAATGCTCTCCAGGAGATTCTTGTGTGTAGCCAGCGATAAAAACCGATCTAGACCCTCTTCCTTTGCAAATAAATTCACAAGTCGAAGTTTCTTTATACAGCCTTAAGGGTGGATCTCTGTTTGCAAGTCACTTACTCCAACTTTTTCTCACAATTCCCGAATGACTAAACCATCAAATAGGATTTCCTTATCTGTATTTGTGATTATTTGGGGGCTGATATAATTATTTTGTAGCCTTTAAGTTTTCCTGAAAAGAACACCAAAACACAAATGTATCATGTAGTTCATTTGACGAACTCAATCTCAAAGTGTCTTGTTCTCATTTATCCTGGCTAGCATTAGTAATCCCATTCTCTGACCTGACTTCCTTATTACTTCACCTATTGAAATGATGTATACTCCTTAAGAAACAACTTTCCCTATGCGCTCTGTATATGTTACCTGCTAGAAATTATCTGGTTCCTGTTTTCCATGTTCCTACTGCATTTAGTATACGGTTCTCATGGACAGTTAGCACACTCTCTTTACCTTTTTGGCCATTGGGTGTCTCTTCTTTTTTACGGAGCTGGAAAATACTTTAGGACTTGCATATTTTCTACATTTGTGATCTATATGGACTCTGAAGCAGTGCTTTGCCTCATTTCTTCTTGATATAACTTGTGAGTTTTATTTAATATGTATGTTCTGTTTAGGAAATAGCTACCACACAGCAAGTGTTAAATAAATGCTATCTATTATTATAATGAAACCCATCAAGAAAATACTAAGGTTTAGGGCAAAACTGAAATCCTAGACTAAAATTGTCATTGTCAAACATCAAAAGCAAATCCAATTTCATTGTATTACATGATATACAATACTAATTAAATTATTCATGCATGCATTTGCTAGCCTAGGCTAAGCTATGTTGCTGAAATAAATAACTCCTATGTGCCAGTGACTTGACACAATAATGCTTCCACTATAAGTGCATATCTCTTGCTTTCACTGTAAGTTAGTTGTCCTGGGCTCTGCTCCAATAGGTCGAGAGACCCAGGAAGATGAAGCTCTTCCATGGGACTGGACCTTTCGGAATACAGGGTCTCATCTGCTGCTACAGTAGAAGAGAGCTAAGTCTTGCCTTAACTTAAATGTTGCAACCCATTGGCTACAATGAGTCACACAACCTTTCCCAAATAGGGATTTGGAAGTGCTGTCATCTAATTGCCCATGCAGTAGATGAGAACTGGATATTGGTAACACTAGTAATGTCTTCCAGAGAATATTTATGTAACTATAAATACATACAAGATTTACTTAAAATATTATAACACTTCTTTAAATATTGATAAAGAATGATGAGAAATATTCAACTCTGAGTTCTGGCTAATCACACTATATCCACATTATGGAATAATATTCAGCCAACAAAAATCTTCTACAATAATATTTAAAAACATGCAAATATATTTATGATATAACATTAAGTGGAAATAGAGGTTAATAAAATAGCAAATTTAGTGTACTTCCGACTTGGGAAAAATACTCAGATAAAACTATGGGACTAAACATTAAAATATCAATAATGGTTAGTTTTCGGCCTGGGATTTAGCTCAGTGGTCCTGCCGCCTGCCTCGCAAGCGCAAGGTCCCAAGTTTGAACTCCAGTACCAAAAATTAAAAAAATAATAATAATGGTTAGTTTTGAATGGTGACATTATAAATTTTTACATGCTTTTCTATATATTTTTTTGCTTTTCTATACTTTTTGTTTCTTATAGTTAACATGTATTTTATTATCCACAAAATTATTTTGAGAAAATCTTTCCCTTATATATATTTGTGCAAATAAGACTGTATATTTCATTTTTTTCTTCGCTAACCTCCTGGAAGTCTCATCTTTCTAACATGACTGCAGTTAAACCTTATTTCCTTTTAAACCATTCTATCCAGGATCCAAATGCAATGCTAGTTATATAGTCTGCTATTATAAGAGATCAGTGATAGGAGATTTTTCTATAGTAATCAGAAACAAACAGAAAACAACAGCAATAATCTAAAACTCCTTCTATCTTGAAACAACTCAGATTATTATTTTCAATTCACGACAAAATATTTTAATCAGTATAGATCAAATTCTAAGCTTCTCATTCATAGAAAAACAACTACAGCATTTTAAACTTTATTTTCTCCACTTAAAGAATCTCCTGTTCCTTGGAGTTCTAGTCCCCTTTAGAAAATTGTGAGGCAAAGACAGAAAAGCAATATAAAAATCTCAAGACTTGCGGTGTGCTTATAATTTGGAACAGATGATTTATTTAGTTCTGAGATCAAGATAGATATTATAATATGGTGCAAATTAGAATGAAGATACTAAATAATTTACACTAATGCTCTCAGTTATAAAGATAACTGCCTCACTTTGCAACTGATATAAATTAAGGGAATATATTTAAATGTATATTTTAATCAATCAAGAAGGCTCGTCTGCCAGCCGGTGTTAGATGCTAATGCATGCTCTCAATGAAATGGTCTGTTTATTAACTAATTAAATGCCAACTGACTGATTTGCTGAATTCAGATATGGAAACTGTGACAAGGTACTACTGTTCTGGTCATCTGGCACACTTCACAGTGTAGAGTTCAGCCTCTACATGACCATGAAACAGTTTATTGTTAAATGGTCTAAGCTGCTGTTTATCCAAAAGTGAAGACTGTGACAAGATTAAGAGAAATAAGGAAGAGAAGTAAAGATATTCTGCCAAAAGCAGCATGGAAAAGAGCCTTACATAAATTGAGACCCCAGGTTCCTACTTCTGCTGACCAGCTGCCTTGCACATAGTAGGATGCTAGCTGAATGTTATGGAATTGAAGTGCATGGAGCTGAATGTGCTATTAGGTATCTTGATGAGCTGAAAGAAAAACATCTTTTCAGGGAATCTAAGGGACTTGATAAAAAGCATATCTAAAAAACCATCAGCATCAAAAGATTGTGGAATAATAAAAGAGAGAAAGAAGCACAGGTATAGGTAGTGAATACTTGAGTTGAAAGCAGAACCAACAAATTAGGGTACATTAACAGCACAGGGTGCATAAAACATGAAAGAAAAGGCATTTGAAAGGAAAGCCAGAAGAATGAGATGAACTGGAAATTCACAATCAGTACCATTTCCTTACTAATCAAAATCTATTTTCTTTTGCTTTTATTTTTTTCTGCGCTGGCATTTATTTTTCTTACACATCATGGGCATAGAAAATAAAATCAGCCAGGAAAGTGGCGGCTCCTCAACGTCGCTAACGAATCGCTATCAAACTTATTTTCAGGGTTCTTTTTCTTTTTTTTTTTTAATTTCCTTGCTTTATGTTTGAGATTAAACAGGAAAACCTGAGGATGATTCAAACCGTATCTAGTTGGCTCAAATAATGTATTTACTAAAGAAAATTCCTCTATCTGAATTTCATTCTCAAATGAATGGCCCTTTTCATGATATGTTAATTTTTTCCAATCTTAGGAGCTCACAGAACACTTTCAAACTGAAGATGAATGCACTGACTAGAATACAATTATGTGACACGTGGTAGTTACTGAACTTAAAGCCAATGTAAATATAATTTTAGATTGAAAGTAGTCAATATCTTTTTCAACTATAAATTTGAAAGTGAACTTAAGCAGAAAACCCTACATGGCAAGCATTTTATGGGATTCTCAATATCTATAAATTTTGAGATTGTATTTTTGTCTTTTAATCTGGCTCTGTTTTGAGGATATTATTTTCTATGCTACCTGAAAAGGGATCCACAAAAGGATCACACCAAACTGGAGAGCTTATTCAACTGGATCCCTTATTCATGGACTCTGGCTAAGGGGGGATAGTTTAAGGGTCTCCTTATCTTTGGGACATTAGTCATGAGGACATGTGAAGCAGACTTGTGCATTCCTTAATTCTTCTAAAGTTAGATAAATAGTCAACATGAATTTGAATTCATGCTTTTAGCAACTGAACCTGGAGCTATTTCCGACTTGAGTGCATTCCCGAACTTCTAAGTGAATTATGTCAATAGCCCAACCTCAGTCAGGATGATCTGCCCTCCTTTACTTCTCTAGATAAATAGTGATAAAATCTCTCTCCGCAGACCTCCATTTTAGTTTAGGAAAACCATGGACTTTCCAGGAGACATAAATATTTTCCATGTGTCACTTTGATATCAACAGTGAGATTAATGTTTATGTTGACCAGAAGAGGAATTCTAACAATGCTGTATTGCACAGGATCAGGTCAAGGCCACTCAAGATTTTCTCTGCAGTTTAAGGGAGTCTGTGACCAGCCAGAGAGAAGGGTCTCCCAGGAATTCTCCTGCTGGGATTCAGTCCCATGATATTCCCACCAGTGTGACCTGGCTTCTCTACCCGGCTCCAGCCGCCCTGAGACCACTATACTCTGCAATTAAAAGCTTGCACCAAGAATGGCTAGTTACTTCTTACTGATGAAGTACCAGCAAATGAGAATCTGAGTTCCAATTACTTTGGAAACTTTCTCCTTCTACCCTATTCCCTTTCCCTCAAAATAAAATCATTTAAGAGTGAAAAGGAGAGTTTGGTAGAAGTTAGAAAAGCAGGGCTATTTACATTTTGTTTCTATACATCAAATTGTATGTCATGTGTATCTTATTTGTTTTCCCATTTTAACCTTATTGTGTCTTTTTGTGGCTTGTGCAAAAAGTTAACATAACATTGCATCATTGGTGTATTGAATAAAATGTTGAGTAAATATTTTTGTAGCAATATTGCTATGGCTGGATTGAATGCTTTGTATTCAAATGTTTCCTTTTGAAAGTAACAAATAGTCCCTTTTAGTTTTCATTTTAGAATAAAGGGAACACATTAAGTAAGCTGTTCCTATATATCAAGTTAAGAAGGATTATAAAGCCTCTTAGCCTGAAGAAAAATTGCAGTTGAAAGTTGGAAGTATCCTTAGAATTCTACCTTAAACATTCTCATGTCACAGGTGCAGAAGCTGAGGCTCAGAGAGAAGTGATTAGTTTAAGGTCACACCGTCTACCACTGGTTGAACCTAATTTTGCTGACCAGAATGTGCCCCCTTTGTCTCACTGTATCTTATGACAGTCATTTGAGTATACACGATGTCTTTTAGTATCTTAGTCACAAGATGTGATACAAAAATACATAAATGAAGTCTACTCAGAGCTGTAGTTCATCTTTCTACAGTTGCATTTAAGATCAATATTTTATTTTGCCCTGAAATTAAAAGAACAAATGCACCATATTACATGCTAACATTTCTAGAGCTCTATGAATCACTGGAAATGATATAGATGCAACAACATCGATACAGTCTCTGCAATTTATCGTGCCTCTCTTATGGGATAATTAGGAGATGTTCACCGAAATATGCTTTTCATTTTCATTCACTAGTAATGACCATACACTCCTTAAGAGAAGATTTATTTTCTTTCCACCTCTGCTTCTACTAAGCTAAGCACTTGTTCTCAACTCATGCAAATGAAAGGTGTATATTCTATGCAAGAGAGTGTGTGTGTTTGTGTAATTAAGAAATACATATTAACTTTTTAGCTGACACAAGAAGATACAGCTTCAAAATATTGGAAATTTGTTCCAGATAGAACACATCTTCATGTCCTCCATTATATATAAAACAAGCGATATTTACAGGAATAATTCTCTATGTAATTACACAATTATTAAAAACATAGTAGTGAAGTAGGAGTTTTTATCAAGTCATTCAAATTAGTGCTATTTCATACTAATCACTATCTACTTGAATGTGTATTGCTTGGATGTGACTGTAGAAAGCTCATTAAATAAATTTTCTTTAAAATTTAATTACTGGGAACTTCTTCAGATAATAATGATTATGGGTATAATTAGGATCTTTGTTCCTCTTTGTTGTTAGACTAAAAGGTACAAAGACTCAGAGAAAAAGAGATTGAAATTGCATATCCAACACTTGGAGAACTAGTTGTCACAGGCGTTGTAGAATATTAAAGAGCCCAATCTAGCAGTGGCACATCAAGATCGAAGTATGGAAATTATAATTTGGCGTTTAGTTATTTAGTCTCTCATTTTCTTCTCAAATTGCCTGGGTTGTATCCATGAACTATAAGTGAGAAACAATGAAAGGCCATTTGCTTTAATATCTGAATGTAGGAGATGCTAGCAATGTATAATATCTTCACTTTCAAAGATTGTAGGACTCAGATCCAGTACTTTGGTAACTTAGTAAGCTCATAGGAGAGGTCCTGTTTATTTCCTCTTGCCCTGTTGAATAAAAATAGCATTTATACTCTTAGGACTTAATGCCTGCTAACCATCCCTCTGTAATTCTGAAAAACATATTCACACCCTGACTATTGAAATTTTTCAGACTCTCTAACACTGTGATCGAACTATGTATAAACTGAAGGGTGTAACAAAGTGTTTCCTCAGATTACTTCATTTAGAAACAATGCATACTGAAAAGAGCTGCTGCATATGATTTCTGGATTCAATTAGTGTAATAATCTCCCAATTTTTCCATTAAAGATGGTTCCAAGTCAGTATTTTAGCACAAAAAGTGTTCTCTACTATGAAATTCCAAGCTCAGAAATAAATTGTGGGTATTTTGTTAAAGATTTCTGACAAATATAAAAAGCAAAATGTTTTAGCTTATCCCAACTTGACATATTATGTTTGTAAAATATTCAATGTAAGAAGTTAGAAAATCTTATTATTGTGAAATATGAATGCCACTTACAATAAAAGTGAGGAGGAAGAGGAAATTCTCATTCATACATTAGTGTTCGAATACAGGATGAAGGATCTCTGCTTGTATCAGCAAAAACAATGACAAGAGGCAGCAACCTTCTGACCTAGAATCTTCGCACTACCAGTGGACCGTTGCTGGTCAGCTGCTGTGTTGCGAATCCCATAAAGCATTCCAGCTCTCCTTGTGAGAACCAAAAACTCAGCAAGTGACAAGTACACATTTAAAAAGTACAACCACCTGTGTGACAAGGTAGCTAACTGATACTCGCATTGTGTTTGTGTTAGTGTTTGTATTGAGAGTTATATAATTTACTTAGGGTTACTGGAATTGGGTAGGTTAGGTAACAGCCTCATGTTTTCACTGACATAGGACAGGCAGATATGGGTGTAGGAGAGATGATGCAGGAGAAGGAGCACTGAGAGGATGACAACAAAGAGGAACCACCACCACCAGTATCATGAAAACAACAGCAATTCAGAGGGGTTTTTTTTCTTTTTCCTGTCATTGAATCAGCCACCTTTGTATCAAGAATGCTGGACTTCCCTTAAAAGAAAAGAGAAGTTGTGTATATAATTTTTTTCCTTGGCCTCCTCTATGTTTCTGTGTAGTCTCTGCAAGTTTAGAAATCTTCTGCTGCTATCAAATGTAAGAAATGCAATCATGGAAAAGCTCAGGGGGGATTTTCTGTCTAAATTAGCAGGCAGGATATTGGGCCTGGTGTATTGCTGTATTAGGGACCATGGTTCTACACTAGCCTTTCATGACTGCTTTAGCAGAGGGAAGGCAGGCACAGTACCTGGTCCTGATATGGTGCTCCTGTCTGAAGTTTATGGGAGGCAAGGTGAGCACTTGCATCTCTGGGCATTTTAAAGACATTTGAGACAAAGGATACCACCATTAGTCTATATTTTGGGGGGGTTACAACTTCATACAATGAAAGACTATCCTCCTTTATATTCAGAGAGATTCGCACAAAAATATCTCCATTATTTTTAAATTTCTCTACTTTTAGTTTCTCTAAATAATCAAAGGCCATTTAGGGACCCTATTAAATCTACAGTGAGATTTTTGTAACTTGAGTTCTTGGATGAGAGTTGTTTATGGATAGCTTATATGATAATAGATGTTTTAAAACAATAATATTGTTTAAGTTGAGAAGAATGGGAAAGATCATCTCTAAACATCTTTCAGATTCATTGTTGCTTGATTTGTTGTTAGTCGTGGGTCTGCTGTCTCACGTTGGCACCTGCTTGGGCCAGTATGTCTGGTTGAGTGTGAGCATGTAATAATCAATAAGAAAGGGTAGTGCTCGCTTCAGCAGCATATTTACTAAAATTGGCACACTACAGAGAAGATTAGCATGGCCCCTGTGCAAGGATGCCACACAAATTCATGAAGCGTTCCATATTTTAAAAAAAAAATAAGAAAGGGTAATAGCCTAAGAGGTGCTTTAGGCAAATATTAGGTAAGCATGACCATGTCCATCAACAAAAGGGGACGTGGTCACTTTGGGCTTCAGTTCTTCTCTTGTTCAGACTCTCAGAGCACACAACCATCTCCAAGCCTTCCCTCCTGGTGAGCTGCAGATGAGTGGCTGCAGCCCCAGCTGCCTGAAAGCCAACATGCCTCTCACTGAACTCATCATCTCAGCTCCCAGGTGTGTGTGTTGGTCTAGTTCCCAAGCCTGGTGCCTGGAATAGTGAACTAACAGGTTTCCTATCTTTAATCTCTTCCCTAACAGATCCACTCATCCCTCTAAATCTGCATGATCTTAATAATGTGAAGTCAGCCATGCTGTTCTTCTGTATAAAATTCTGCAGGGCTTCAATTGCCTCCAGAATAAAGCCTGTGCACCTTGGGGAGTATGCAAGGGCCTTCAGAATCTGGTCTTTATTGGCTGCTGTGGGTTCACAAGGGCATCCTAGGAAGAAACTTTCTTCACAATGGAAGCATCCTGAAGCTAAAAGCTCCTCCTCTTTTGTGATCTGTTGTAGGTTGGCCCACAGATGCCACTAAATAAATATATGCTGTTTGGACATCACTTCCCATCGCATTTTTATTATGTATAATATTATTTGATTTCTCAGAGTATGCTATGCCACCTTCTTATCTTGGCATATAAAATTCTCTCTTCTTGAAACTCCAACATCTTCTTTTAGCATGCCCAGCTCATCCTATAAGACATAGATCAGGTGGTAACTTTTGTGAAACCCTCTCTGAGCTTCAAGATAGGCCGGACCTGCCTTCCTCTGTGTTTCCAGAACATTCCGGGCAAACTTCTACTCAGACTTCCTCCAAATTATCATAAAGAGCAGCATTTATGTCTGCGTACTCCATTAAACTACACACTTCTTGGGACTGGGCCTTGAACAGAGCCTTGCGCAAAGTAAAACCTCAAAAATGACTTGATCAGATCTGTTCTATGATTTCTTTTCATTCATTCAAATTTGTGCCAGATCTCACACTTTCTGGGAAACTGTTAATATTGATTATGCAGTGTATACATACTGTTAACATTCTCACAATGCATAGCCCCCGAATTACCATGTTCCAATTTTTTCATATACTGTTTTTTTGTTTTGGTATTGTTAATGAGGTAAAATGAGATGCAATAGGGTGCACATATTTAAAGTGTACATTTGGATGTTTTGACATGTTTCTGTACCCCAGGAACTATCCCCACAACTGAAATAATGAATAGTCCATAACTCCCAAAAGTTTTCCTGGCCCCCTTTCCTTTCCTTTGCTCCCCTCTCCAAGCAGCTAATGATTTGCTTAAAAACATTAAAGATTAGTTTGCTTTGACTAGATTTTTATGTAAATGAAATCAAATATATTTATTTTTACTAAGAACAATTATTTGAGATCTATTCATGTTGTTGGGATCATTTCTTTTTATTGCTGAATAGTATTCAATTTATTATAGGAATGTAATGCAATTTATGTTCTGCCTTGAATAGTATAGCTTTATAATAACTCTTAACATCAGATAGTGTTAATTTCCCAATTTTATTCTTTTTAAAAGTTGTTTTGGGTTATTGGTTTTGAAAATGTATTATTTTATGTTCTGTTTTTACAATAGAACTGCAAACTAGGAGAGTGTAAAGGCAATGTTTTATTCTATCTTGCTCTTCTAAAAATATTTTACCATGCACAATAAACAGTTGTTCTCTTTCCTCTGGTGCTTTTATCTGATTTATGTTGTTCTGAAAAGCTCAGAAGAATGACATCTTTTCTGTCTCTTTGGAACTTGTTCCTGCCATTTTGTCAGAATGCTTTGAGAATTTTTAAAGAGTGACAGTTTCCCCAACTTTAGTTCATCACACGTAAAGTGCTCACATATTGAAAAACAAGTTATTCTATATGTTGGGAGGCATGCTTTCCCAGTAGAAAGAGAAGAAAGAGAAAGAAAAAGCGACACCCATTAATGCACAATGCTGCAGAAGGTGTTTTCCTGAACTCGAGACAATGGGCACTAATGGACCATTTGTGCCATGTGCTCAAGCCTTTTCAATTTGCAACAAGAGAAATCATCTCTGATGATGCTTTGCACAGCCAAGTTCTCCAATCAGCCAAATTACAAAAACTGAAACTTCAAGGCATAAGACCATCTTTGGAAGGACAGAAAGTCTGTTTGGCAGCTTGACTGCTGAATAGCATATGGAACAGGCTGGGAAATTGTTTGAAAGGTGCAAATGCGAACAGGGTCCATTATTCTCTCTGTTAATATTGTCTAGTCCGTTCTTTAGCCACGAACAAGCAGCTTTACTGTTTTCTTTATAATTCAGCAATATTGGGCTTCTAGGACACATCCATCTCAACCTGTCAGTGCAGAGTCTAGACAATGGATAGAACATGCAAAGGTTTCCAGAACCTTGCAGGTGTTAAGACATCTATTCATCGTCCTAGTCCCCTCTGCTACCAAGTTGAAATCATTGTAACCAATTCAAGAAAGCAGTTTATGAGTAGAAATGCCCCTTCTCGTTAAGACCTTCATAGAAATAACACAGTTGGGGTAAGTTTTGTTCAAAACCAAGGCAAGGATAGGTGAACCAGGGTCTTCCCTTAAGCTACCCATAGATGCATGTTAACACCTTTAAGAATGTCTTGGAAAAGTCTATCTTGCAGGTAGGTTGCTGGTAGAGTGGAAAGGCCTGAACAGTACTGAACTTTTGCTTATCTATGAAATGAATGTCATGTTGTAAATAAATGTTAAGGCCTTTTCCAGCCCTGAAAAAATCTACAATTCTATGTTGTTTATGAATGTGTCTTCCTTATCTTGTCCATTAGGTTGTAGTCTACTCAGTGATAGAATTTATGACACTTCAGTCTTCTGTAATAACTGAAACACTTGGAGAATCTCTCTGCCTTAAAGCAGTTGAAGAGTCTTTCAAAAGGATGAAGTTCCCAATAGTTTTGGATTTTGGATAACTTTGATTTACTGTCCCTTCATAGGCAAATAAGGATTAATGAAAGCCAACCAATAAGTCATGGGCTATCCTTGAAGACAAAATGAAATTATTTCATAACTAATATAACAAATATTCATGCACACGCTGGTCATGTCTTCTTCCCCTGTTTTAACTAGTAATCTCTTACTTATTCTTTGAATCTTATTTATAATTTATTTCACAAAGGAAGTCTTCCCTGAACTCCTTGATTAGACAAGAGTCATTACACACACTTAAGCTAATGCATGGCACTCGTAATAGCACATTTATTCCTATAATTGTTTGATTTCTACCCCACCCCTTTACTTTATAATCTACATGAAAAGAAGGATCCTATCTGGGTTGTTTTGCTTCCATTGTAGCTTTCACACCCAGGCCTGAACCTGACATAATCAGCATATGTTTATCAAATGACTAAATGTATTCTTGAACCATTGAATATATTAAAAACAACTGTGTGAAGGAGATGAAGGAGAAGGAGTTTCCTGGCAAAGGAAAACTGTATATGTGAGTGATTAAAATCTTCAATCTTTAGAATCTTCAGACTATCAACAGTAAGGGGGAAAGCTATAAGAACCTGGTTAAAATTATCAGACCATAGAATTAAAGTAATCCTATTAGTAGCAGCTACTATGGTGTCTTAGTTATTTTTCTCATTGCTGAGTCAATTACTCAACATCCAAAGTTAAAGGAGGAAAGGTTTATTTGGCTCATAGTTTGAAGAGGTTTCTGTCCATAATTGGCTGGTTCCCAGGCAGGGAGGCATGACACACAGGCATCACAGAGAAGAAAAAGTTCATGGCAGGCAGAAGGTAGTAAAGCAAGTGAAGACTCTTAGCAGCATTTTTCTGCCCCTTTTGTACTTTATCTAGTCTACACGGATTAGAGTGGTGCCAAACCAATCAGTGGACTGATTTAGTAATCTCACATCCTTAATCCCAGCACCACACACTTTAGATCTAGCCACTTCTGAAAAAGTCCCACCTATGACCACATGAGGGTTTGGGCGGACATCTAGACACAAGCCACAACACATGGATTGAACACATTTACCTTGTGCCAATGTTTGTTTTAAGGCCATTTCATGCAATTACTCATTTAATAATTGTAACCTGAAACTCCTGCCTTCAGGACAAGGAGAGTAGACACAGAGAAACTAAGTAATTTACCTCTGAGGTCATATTTCAATGATAAGTCAGACTAATACTTGGAGATAGCTCATGTTCTCAACTTTTTGACTGTATTCTCTGTGTGTATTTCTTCTCATTATTGCTGGATTACTCATTGATATCCAGGACTTAGAAATCAAAGATGAAATCTAAGCCATTTATTGGAAAGGATCAAACTTCAAAAGGAAACAAAATCTTTTGGAAGAACAAATAAAGGATGTCTTAGTTACTTTCTTGTCACTCAGACACAATACAGAACATCCACAACTCTAAGGTGGAAAGGTTTATTTTAGCTGACAGTTTGTGGAGGTTTCAGTGCACAGTTGGCTGATTCCAAGGCAAGGCAGCATGGTGGAAGGACATCACAGAGAGAGACGTCATGGTTTCATGGCAGGGCAGTAGGAAGCAGAGGGGTGGAGGATTGGAGGGAGGGAGAGAGAGAGAGAGAGAGAGAGAGAGAGAGAGGTGTCAAGAAAGGAAGGAGGGAGAAAGACTCTTCCAGATCATGCCCCCAGTGACCTACCTCCTTCAACCAGGCTTCGCCTCCCAACATTATAGTTTGCTATAAACTTACCAGCAGATGAATCCACTGATGAATATCATACCTCCATGATCCAATCACCTCCCAAAAATGCAATCTGTGAGTGTAGGAGGTTTTCAGAGGACATTCTGATATAAACTATAACAAATGAAAAGTTGAATTTGCATTCATCAATATGATGTCAATATCAAAGGTGCATTTAAGATACTGCATTGATCAATTAGTAGATAAAGGGTTATTGAGAAATTCTTCTGAAGTTTGCCTGTATAGGTCTCCAAATTCTAGTGAGTTCAGAGAAAGAAATATAGTTTATGTTGGGCATCAGGTAGTCTAAATATTAGAATCTGTCTCTGTCTCTCTCTCTTTCTGAGTCCAAGTTAGGGAGCCTTTTACATGCTGAGCACCACTGAGCTACACACCTATCTCCTGAATATATTCATAGAGTTACCTTTTTCAAAGAGTTTTGGGAATAAGGTGTCTCACATCGTATTGAGTTCCTGCCCACAACTGTGTAGACCTTCTCTGCTCACTCATAAGACAATTGTCTTCTCTTTTTATATTACTGGTTGTCACAAGGTACACACATGCGCACACGCACACACATGCACACACACATGCAATTAAGCCCGTTTTTTTAAAGAAATGGATTTTGTATATCATAAACTCTCTCAATATTACATTGTTAATGTTTAACATCAATGGAGTAAAAATCTATCTTGAGAAACTTAATTGATTATACTTTCTATTTTAGCAATGGACAATTAATCAATTCAACAAATATGAGGTGGAGCATATTATTAACCCTGGATCAGGCACTGGGAGTACAGTAATGGATGAAACTTCATGAACAAGCATTCCTGGTCTTGTTCTAGACGGGAGAACCGAGGAGGCTAGAGGGAGTGGTTTTTCTGGCCATGAGACCATAGCATATTTTTAAAGTTTTGAGGGTCTCAATGACAGTAAGTGCTACACAGGAGCCTTCACAGTGTTAAACTGTTAATTCCATCTGCAGTGGGGGAAACTGAGAAGGTTAGAGTTAATTACATGTCATTCTCATGGAGATACGGAATTGTTTTTAAATCGTTTTTTTTTCTGGTACTGGGGATCAAATTCAGGACCTTGTGCTTGCAAGGCAGGCAGCTGAGTTTTTAAATCTTAATGTATTCAGTGGGTGTAAATTATTCCTAGATGCCTTTGTGGTTTTAAACCTTGAAGACTCAAGCTCATATTTTCCCACAACCATACATTTCTAATTCTTAAGTCAGTCTTTATCGTATATCAAGGTGGTCAGTAAGTACTGAATAATACTGTGAAGTAAAATTAAGAACACATAAATATTATTTGAGGTCATGAAATATAAGGGAAAAGGCAAAGGAATCATGTGAGTTCAATGTTTTGCTATTTATAGATTAGGTAAATATCAAATAGTCTATGTTCATCACATTTGCTTTGATTTTTGGTGAAAATCTTTGATATAAAACCAGTACTTGTGAATCAGGCTGAATCTTTGAATTCAGAGTAGTAGAGTGATGGTTCTCTATTCTTCAGTGTATCTCTTAATAATATTCTTTTTATTATAATGACTTTTATTATGGATGAATTTAACCATGATTTCTGCTATTGCCCAGTCTAATGAGACTTATAAAATTCAGTTGTACAAACCTCAGACCTTATTTTAGATAGAACGTTGAGAAAGAAAAAGCCAAAGCTCTTTCCTGAGCATTTTTCATCTGGAGATGAATCATAGGCAATTAACAGGAACAATTCTAATTAACTGACATAATTAAAAAACTAATAATGTTTAACATTATTGTTTTATACAATGACATTAGCTTTAACAGCCTAGCAACACATCAAGGCCTCATTTCCATAGTCACAGAATATATTATTTATCCTGGGTTTCTTTGGTAACCAGTTTGACAATAGTAACAGCACTGTGACTTCCTAAATTGTTTTGCCATACAACTTCATAATTTATGCCAATGGCAGTAATTGTAATGTCTATATAATTTCCTTTTAATTATCAACTAATGAAATTTGCATTCATTTGGGTAAAACAAATATTCACATTCAACTTCCAATCACCTGTCCATACTTTCATTTAATTTACTTAAGTTTTTTTGCCTTTTATTTATATTTTTAATATCAAACTGTGAGAGGAATATTAACATTTATATTCTGATTAGTGTTTAGGGAAATATTGATTATATGGATCTTTTCCCTTCTTTGCCTTTAAATTTTTAGAGTGTGATATATTTAATTTAAGAAGATACACACTTCCTAGTTTTTTCACATTAAACTCCAAGGAGTTTAAGTGGAATTAATTTAGTAAACTTTAATTGCAGAATAATCTCTGGCTGTTCCCTTATCTCTTGATTTATTACAGGCATTTATTTCTACTTTGAAAAATTCTCATCAGTTTCCCAGGGAATTAATTTAGATTTCTAAAAAGAAAAAAAACCCCTCAAATTGCATCTAAATTCAAATTAAGATGCTAATTACAATAATTATTTCATCACATTATATAGAAACTTTGTACATATGAGTATAACAATTTTGAGGCAAAAATGTTAGTTTTTACAATCCTAATTCTTACAACTTTTGAACAGATGAACTCCTTAGTTTAATTAGTTGTGTACAAGGACTTTACCCTCAAAAGAAGTTATGCTGAATGCCAATCAACTGCTAATTTGAAAAATTGATAATAAATAGCCCTTATAAGTGAGGTAAGTGCCAATAATAATCCACCAAAGCAAGATGAGCATGTGATTAGTAAACTATGGGGGTCGATCATTAACAGGCTTGAACAGTATTATTTGGACCACAGAGATCCACACTCACGAACTGTGCTTATCCAAATGGGGAAAAACTTATTTAAAAGTGATTATAACTTCTTCTTATTATTAAAAAGAGGAACACATTAGGAAGAGTATTAGTTTATGCTGCACCTGGGCCCAGATCATGTGGGACAACTCTTCTTTGTACACAGCCATTGCATATCCACAGGTTCCACATTCAAGAATGAATTCCAGGAAAGAAATTGCTGTGAGAACTGATGGGAGGAAGGATGGATATCAGTATTTGAGAAAGAAGGAGTTCTGGGGGAAGTTTTGGCTTGTTCCTTTGTTTGGGGAAGAAAATGAAGGATTTTTAATGTTTTTTCAGATGAATTCAAATTATTTCTCCTTGTACCTTGAGTTAAATGTAGACTTGGTGCCTTATAGATAACACACGTGCATTGAGGTTAGAACGGATGAGTTTATTCCCAGGTATTATTTCATTCTTTTTGCTGGGCCAAGGGCAAATATGTTTCTATTTAACATAACTATACAACATACTGATTATAGGCAAGCTCATTTGAACTTTCCTGGAAAGCTCAGTGAAAATAAGAATGTTGGAACTTGAATTCTGCTTCTTACCTAGGTTAAAATTTTAGAGATGCTGAAGTATGATATATTAAGAAGACCATTAAACTAGGGCTCAGAATCAATAGGCCAGGTACTTACTGTCTATGGGGCTCCAGAAAAGCCTCTTTGCTTCGCTGATCCTTGGTTTCTTACTCTAAAAAATAGAGATGGGTAAATAATACCGACTTCCTCAGGATTCATATAGAATTAAACAGGATAATAGAGGCAAAGTGATTTATGAAATATGAAGTCTATACCACTATAACACCCTATTATGACTGTTCTGTTCTGGTCTTCAATTGAAAAGGGATCTGATTTTAATGTAACTTTCATTTTATAGAATGATAGCACCCTTGAGTGAATATTTAAGGTACATATGCAGTGTAATTAAAAATATGATGAAGGTTTAATTTTTTAAAAAAGTTACAGTAAAAGATACATTGCCATTAATCCCCCTCAAAATACTTTCCTTTGGTTTTAAAACACTTATTGCATCATTCTTACCACTTTCTAAAGTAGTTTTGGAAGTCCTCTTTCATGTCTTTAGTTGTACTGTCTTGGCTTCCTTGCTGTCCTGAATCAATTCAAAAAATTTAATTTTCATAGGCATTTTGATTTGAGAGAAGAGCCAAAAATCTCATAGTGCCAGACAGGGTACATAAGATGGATAAGGCCGTACCATAATGTTTTTAAACTCTGCTTTCCATTGGATGGCACTAGGAAGCAGTAGTCACTGTTTTTTGGGTTTTTTTGGTACCGGGGATCGAACTTGGGTCCTTGTGCTAGAGGGGAAGGTGGCAGAACCACTGAGCTAAATCCCTTACCCTCACCATATTTTTTTTAATCATGCTTCATAAAGACATTCACAAAAGAATACTTCTAGAACTGCTCCCTAACATGGCAAAAATGATGGTATATGTGTGTTTAAAGCGAGAGGAGGCATTTTGACGATTGATAATGGCAATGTGGTTTTTACTATAATAATTTTTTAAAAATTCATTCTATATTTTGCTCATATCTTGTATTTTCTTGTAAATTTATTATATAACTTTGAATATTGAAGACTTTTATAAATATGAACTCTGACTTTCAAACTTAATTTCTCTAATTTTGGATTTTAATATATTGACTACTTCACTTCTTAAGTTATACATACTTTTAGTAATGTCTTTCATAGACTTTAACAATCATATTAGTAAATTATAAAAGTTCCATTCCACTGATTTTATTGGAACCTGAGGCTATACTTTAAACATTTTCACAGTAATTAATAAGTAGAAATATATTATTCCTTGAGGTCACTAAATTGTACCAAAATATTCTTAGGTAAATCTCCTGTTGACCATATTGAGCATTTAATTCTTGATCCTTCAAATGAAGAAGTGTCTTGCAATTTAGGCAGGCAAAAATTAACAAATTCATTTAATATGCCAAAGGAATCACTATTGGTTAAAACTGCAGTACAGAGAGATAGTGGATGGAATGGTCATATCTGTTTTATTTTATTTATTGATTTTATTATTATTTTTTTTGGTACTGGGGATTGAACTCAGGTCCTTGCGCTTGCGCAGCAGGCGGCGAAACCAGAGCTAAATCGCCGGCTCCATATCTGCTTTATGAGTGCATATTAGCAATAAGGAATAATGAGACTTTCTCGTACATGCATATAGCAAGTATTGATTATTTTTATCTCCACCACCCCTCTCTCCCTCCTCCAGCCTGTCCCAATCCCTTTCTTCACCTCTAACAGTCTACCTTCTAGTTTCCTGTCATCTCTCCTCTATTATTTTTAGAAACTGCTCATATAAGAGAAAATGTGTGATATATAACTTTCTGAATCTGGCTTATATTGCTTAACATGATGTTCTCTACTTCCACCATTTTCCTGCATATGACATGATTTTATGCTTCTTTATGCCCGAATGATATTCCATTCTCTCTCTCTCTCTCTCTCTCTCTCTCTCTCTCTCTCTCTCTCTCTCTATATATATATATATATCTCACATTTTTTAAGCTATTCATTTCTTGTTGGGAATCTAGACTGCTTCCACAGCTTAGCTCAGTGGTGGAGAACCTATGGCACTCATGTTTTTCTTTTAAGACAAAAGATGTTAATGTATAAGTCATTTTTTTCTGAACTAAAACCTCAGTATTCAGGTTTAATTGCAGTGTTGGCACTTTGTGATAAATAAGTGAATGTTGTATTACAGTTTGGCACTGAGTCTCTAAAAGGTTTGCCATCACTGGCTCAGCTATTGTGAATTGCTCCACAATAAACATGGGTATCAGTTTGCTGTCTTTAGTAGTATGCTGTTTTTAATTCTTTCAGAAATGTATTAGTTAGCTTTCTTATATCGCTGAGAGATCTGAGAGAAATACTTGATAGCCACAATTTAAGGTAGGAGGGGTTTAGTTTGGCTCATGGTGTCAGGGGATTCAGTTTGTGCTTAGACAGCTCCAAGGCAAAAGGATTATGGCAGAAGAGAATGGTGGAGCAATGATGCTTAGTTCATGGCAGCCAGGAAGCAGAGCAGATAAACAGTGCCAGAAAAAGGAGCAAGAGATCAGATATAGTACAAAGATCATGCCTCCATTACTTGCCCCCTCAAACAGAAATGTACTTTATTAATCCTCTGGATGGCTCCCAAGCCAATCAAGTTGATACAATTAGGCTTGACCATCATAGAGTACATGCCAATGAGTGGTATGCCTGGATCAAATGGTATCTCTGTTTTTAGATTTTAAGGGACATCCATACTGATTTCCATAGTGGCTGTGCTAATTTACTTTCTCATCAACAATATAGAGGTATTCCTTTTCCCTATATCCTTACCAACATTCCTTGCTTTTTGTATTCTTGTTGACAGCCCTTCTTAGTGGGATGAGATGGAATTTCAATGTGGTTTTAATTTGCATTTACCTAATGGCCAAAGATGTTGAGGATTTTTTCATCTACATGTTGGCCATTTGTACTTTTTGTTTTGAGAACTGTTCATTTGCTTATTTACTGATTGTATTATTTAGGTGTTTTGAAGTTAATTGAATTCTCTGTGTAATTTAAATATTAATACTGCTTCAGAAGAGTAGCTAGCAAAGATTTTCTCCCATTCTGTAGGTTGTCATTTCACTCTGTGGATTGTTTCCTTTGTTACACAGAAGCTTTTTAATTTGATGTAGTCTCATTTGTTGATTCTTGATATTGTCTTAATGTTTCTTGTGCTATTGGGATCTATACAGGAAGTTTTGACCTGTGTCTATGGCTTCAAGTGTTTCCCCTACTTTTTTCCAACAGTCTCGAAGTTTCTAGTTTTGTAACTAAATCTTTGATCAGTTTTCATTAGATTTTAGCCAAGATGAGAGATAGGGATCTAGTTTCAATCTTCTTCATGTGGCTATCCAGTTTTCCTAACATTATTTGTTGAAGACGTTGTTTTTTCCCTATCATATATCTTTGGTTTCTTTATCCAAAATTAGATGGCCAGAGATGCACAGGTTTATTTTTGTGTCTCCTACCCTATTCTATTGGTCTACATGTCTGCTTTTGTGTTAATGTCATATTTCTTTTGTTATTATGGCTTATTGGTGTAATTTAAAATTTGGTATTATGATGCCACCAGTATTGCTTTTGCTTAGAACTCTTTTGGCTATTTTTTCTGCATCCATATATGCTTTTGGATTGTTTTTTTCTAGTTCTGTGAAGAATGTTGCTGGTATTTTATAAGGGATTCCACTGAATTTGTAGATCTTTTTTGGTTATATGGCCATTGTGGCATTCTGGGTGGGGTATCAAACTAACTGAATTTAGGATCCATCCAGAGGATTGGTGGAGCATACTTCTAGGTGTGTCTGAGTGGATCAATGGAGGTATGGCCTTGGGTTCTGTATCTTGTTCCCCCTCTGGTGCTGCTCCCCTGCTTTTCTTCCCAGCTACCATGAATTAAGTAGCTTTGTTCCACCACGCCCTTCCACCATGATGTTTTTGCTTTGTAGTTTGAAGACCTTATACTACTGAATTCCTTGGAACCATGAGCTAAATTAAACTACTCCTCTTTTAAGTGGTGATTGTTGAATATTGTGTCTCAGCAACGGAAAAGCTGACTAATACAATAATTTAAACAGTATTAATTCTGCTAACCCATGAACAAGAGAGCTCTTTCCATTTTCTAATGTCTTTTTTGATTTCTTTCTTGAATGCACTGCAATTTTCATTATAGAAGTTTTTCACTTCCTTGATTCAGTTGATTCCTAGGTATTTTATTTATTTTTTTGAAACTATTGTGAATGGAATTGTTGTCCTGATTTCTCTCTCAGTGTATTCATTATTGTTGAATAAAGAAGTTATTGACTTTTGTGTTTTGATTTTGTATCCTGCCACTTTGCTGAATTTGTTTACAGGATCAAGGAGTCTTCTAGTTGAGTTTTTAGAGTATTTTATGCAAGGGACTATAACATTCACACATCAGGATAATTTGACTTTTTTTCTTTCCTGTTTGTATCTCTTTTATTTCTTTCTCTTGCCTAATTAGCTGTGGCAAAAGATCCAAGTAGTTTATTGAACAGGAGTTTTGAGAGTTGACACTCTTACCTTGTGCTTGATTTTAGAGTATATGCTTTTAGTTTTCCCTATTCAATGTGATGTTGGCTGTGGGTTTGTCACATATCACTTTCATAATTTTTGAAGAAAGATCTTTCTATAACTATTTTCTTTAGGGTTTTTATCATGAAGTGATGTTGAATTTTGCCAGGGGCTTTTTCTGCATTTATTGAAATAATTGCGTACTTTTAATCCTTGACTTTCATACTTTTTATCATTGATTTATACATGTTGACTCATCCTTGTCTCCCTGCATGAAACAAACTGGACCATTGTGTGTTATTTTTTTAATATGCTGTTGGATTCTGTTTGTAAGAATCTTATTGAGGATTTTTGCAGCTATGTTCATCAAAGATATTATCTGTAGTTTTCTCTATTTTTTGAGTCTTTATCTAGTTTTGTTATTGGTAATGCTGGTTTCATAGAATGAATTTGAAAGGATTTCTTTCCTTTCTATTTCATGCAGAATATCTATGTTATGGTGATTATGTGACAATTGTTTTAATCTTTGGATGTCCATGTAATTTGCTTTGGTCAGTGTCGGTATGTAGGGCTTACATTTGGCCCTTGTATCACTTACGTTATGTTCCTCTTATTATAAGGCATGCACTGCTTAGAATAAAATGCTGTTAGAATCGGTGCCTCTTTTTATTATCTGTATTTTGCAACTTCATCACAGGAATGTCATCAATATCAAAACTTACTGGTGACTAATTTGGAAGGAGCTTGGGTGGCAACATAAAGTTAATTTCTTCAACACCTTTTTATTAGATTCAGGAAAACATCTTAAGAAGGTAACAAAAATTCCAAGGTACATTATGGTTAGTATAAAATGAATGGTAGAGGTAGTAGCCTTTAAAGAAGTTTTGAGGAGGTTTTGGCTTTCAGGGGAGAATCAGCATTTCTTTTATAACATCTTTGGGACAAAATACCTATTGCCACCCCTTGTTAACTCTGTGAGCATGAGGAATTTATTTTCTCTGGGTTTCAGTTTTCTCATCTATAAAGGAGAGTAATTATAGTACCTATTTCCTAAAATTGCATTTCATATTATTTTTCATCTGTATTGTTTTTATTTTTGAGATGAAAAAACAGGCATAATGAGATTTATTCACTTAATACCTTTTGGAGATTTAAATCAAGCTCATAAACTCCGTGTGAACTTGCTTTTCAGTATCTCTTTGTTTATAAAGGTACAGACTTTCTCTAAAAACTGCATTTCAAATTTTATCCCAAGGTGCTAAAAGTCTCCTTGAGTTACACTGAGGCTTGAATATCTGCAATTCACGAGTGAAACTCAACAAGGGAAGGAGCTCCCAATTAATTGCAAAAAAATAAGATTTAATACATGAAAGTACATGACAAGTCAAGTTATAATTAATACTTTAAGAGTTTAAGATGACAACAACAAGAAGAAATGCCAAATGATAGTGCTTGATAAATTGCCAATTAATGCTCTAGCTAGTAATTACTACACCAGCAAGTATAAAGAAAAACCATGAGAAACCCCCAGTCCTGGGATTTGAGCATACGGCCATAGCCAAGAGGTTGTGTCAGCCTCTATTACATTCTTCCATATGTAATAAACCAAAGTAATAGTAATTTAGGCAGCATAGAAGTATTTTTCTTGTCACACCCAAAAGTGCTGAAGGCCAGAGCTGGTATGGTAAGACATGGTATAAAGATTTCTTTCTTATTCTTCTACTGAAAATTTTATTTGTAGTTGTTCTTATTGTTGGAGCTGCCAGAGCTCCAGCTGTTAAATTCATATTCCAATCAATAGAAAGGAAAAGAGTGAGGGATGGGGACAAGTCCCCAGACCTAAAGGACGCTCCTTAGAAACTGGGTGCAAAACTCTGTCTGTCTTATATTGACCAAAAATTAGTTGCTTGACCAAATTTGTTGCAAAAAAGCCTGGAAATTCTAACCTTTTATGTGTGGGGACATGGGATGGCTCTATGATTAAGTAAGTAGGGTAAATGGACCTCAAAGAAGGTAGGGAAAGCAGTTGGTAGGCTCTGACACGTAACCTCATAAATAACCCTTTGTGGGTACCAGCCTACACCTGGAGAAGAATATGGCTTAAGAATGTGGTCATTTCCACAACCCCAGCTGAGCGGCTGAACGGTTTTATGGGACTAAGCTACCATTACCATTTCTTTACCTTTGCTGCACGATTGTGAGTATCAGTCTCTGGCAATAGATTTCATGTGAGATAGGGTGATTTCCTGAGTTTTACTGAGTGAACTGTGGTGCAGTGAGGTCTCTATTCTGTTCTCAAAAGTTAAACATATCCTCATATTTCCCTCTGGAAAGCTCTAGATTTGCGTGGAAAAAAGAGGAGAGGAGAAAAGTGTTTAAATTAGTCTAAGTGGGAGTATTTGCACAGAGTATATCAGAGGCCCTTCCTAGACTGGTGTCTCTGTAAGAAACTTGTTTTATGAAAAGACCATGAAGTTAAAAAAAAAAAAAAAAGAAAGAAATCTCAGGTCCAAATGTGCAGTTTCTGTTTTTGTTTTATTGATGTTTGACAAGACCTTGAAAGATTTACTTACATTCTCTAAGTGTCATTTTCCTCTCCTGCAAATGAGAAGCCAAAATTAGTACCTTATTTCTTTCCTCACAGGGGAGAAAGCTTATTAGAATAAAGCTCAGTAATTATCTGATATCTGTAGAGAAAGGCAAAGGCAATTTCTTACAAATTCTTACAGGGAAGATCATTATTATTAATCTACATATTTTTTTTCTCTACCTAAAAAGCTCTTCCAATATTTCTTTGCCATTTCATTCTTCAAGACTACTTCACTGACATCTGCCTGGATAAATGTGGTTATGCTTTTTCTGTCTCAGACATACTTGTACTACCTGCCCCTTCTAGGGTTTTTTTGTGTCTTTAGCATAATTTTTACCATCTCATCTTGGTCAGCCATTCTTTAGGGCATGACTTATTCTTAGTAGGGTACCTACTGGATAAGTTCAGTTAATCAGAACTCAGGCTTTGAGATCTTATAACAGTTGAGTTCCAACTCCATCTCTGATGCTTGCTAGTTTTGTAAACTTTAGTAATTTAATTTCTTAAACCCCAGTCTCTTGAGTTGTGAAGTAAATGTTATAATACCTATTTCATCTGTTTCTTAGGACTCACATTAGAATTAATAAGCTGATGCAGGAAAGCACCTTCATAGATAGAGCTAGAGAAGTACTTAATAAATGAGTACCATCATCTTTTTAGAAAACTAATTGAACAACAGGGATTTTCTTCATTTCTTTTTTTTTTTTTTTTTTTGGCACCGGAGATTGAACTCAGATCCCTGCGCTTGTGCACCAGGCAGTGAAACCACTGAGCTAAATCCGTGGCCCGATTTTCTTCATTTCTGTGTCTTCTGAGGCATAAACAATAGTCAGATAAGGGTTAAAAAAATATTGAAGCTGGGCATAGTGGCACACACCTGTACTTCTAGCATTCTAGGAGGAAGAAGCAGGAGGATTCCAAATTTGAGCCAGCCTGGGCAACTTAGTGAGACCCTCTCTCAAAATAAAAAATATTAAAGGACTGGGGATATAGCTCCATGCAAAAGGCCCTGGGTTCAGTTCTCACTACTGGAAAACAAAGTATTTATATGTAGAGTGGTGATAATGGAAATATGATATAGATTAAAATTTGAATCTAGACTGTTTTCAGACTTAGCATAAATAATCACCATTCCTCCTCTAGACCACAGAGACTCTAGAAACTCACATGTGGTCACCTCTAAGGATTCTTGGGAGAGTTATGACTTTGCTGATGCTGTGTTTCTCTGTTGGGATGGACAGGCCATCTCTGATATCTCTTGCTATCTGATGATGCTCTGACAGAATCCAAACACTGGGCTCTGCTACTCAAACTACACCAATTTTTCACCTTTGGAACTGTGACATGGTTCTTGGAGTTCTCAGTGATATGGCTGAAATTTCCACAACTTATTGGAAAAACTCAACCCTTTACCTCATAGTACCTTGCACTACTGAGAGTAACAATTCCACCCTGGTCCTGGCTTTGAAAAATGTCCTTTTAATAGTTATCACATCACGATACAGCTTTACTCCCCTTGGTGGGACAGAATGTTCTAGAATTCTCCTCTTGAATTTGGAGCTAAATGTAATGCTATTAATTGTTAGATAGCCATGCTACTAGAAGAGAGTAGACATGTCCATTGACAATAATACAATTGACTTGGGAGTGCAGCAAAAGTACACAAAGTGATGTGTGCATTTAAAAATATACCTGTATCACACAACACACAGACATAGAGACACACAAACACACAGACACACACTCCCTTAATCATGCAGTAGATAAGCTAGGGCAGCTCATGGGCTCATTTTCTGACTTGATGTACAGACATCTAGGGGAAAATGGAGATTAAAGGTTTTTGAGAGATAGTGAAAACTTTAATTTACCAGTTACATAATTCATAATATACTAAATTTCATGAACTATACAGTAAGATGGGATAAAGTAGAATGATTGATTTGATTGGTTGTTGTAAAACCCACCAGAATTTATGTACACACTTGAGTATTTTCTGTCTATTGGACTATTTTCTATTTTCAGAAATGAAACTGAGAATATCAATGCTGTTATTATTTTGCTGTTGGCCAAAAAAACTGCTTCGGAATTCTAGTAGAATAACAAAGTGTGAGCACAAATTTTTCACGATTTAAATGATACAAGCTATATTTTAGAGGTGGTTTCCCAGTTGTAGAGAAATTGTTGAAGATTACTGGGAGCTAAGTTTGAGAGACATGGTAAGGTATCAGGTGGGATAATAATATTAAAATTTAAATAGACCAGTGATGATAAAATCTTGTCTTCTTTCTATGATATTCAGCAGGTTATTTTTAGGTCTGTTTTCAGGGAGGAGTTAGAAAACATTGTTAATGATGATGGAAATGACACAGAAATAAAGGTGTGTGGGCCTCCTACAATGACCAATTTGAAGGGGATCAAATATAAATAAACAAAGGCTGAAGTTAATTAAAAATTGAAAACTTCATTTTTGCTTCTTTCATTTTAACTCTTTGCTTTGTCAAATCAGTGGATGACTCTTTTATCTAGACTAAGATCAATTTCAGAACTTTTAAAAGTAAGATGTGAAGAAGAAATATCACACCTAGGGATTGATAGCAGTGCATTTTATAATCTACTACTGTTCTCTATCTTCAGAGTGTTAGCCATCAGGAGACCATGGCTTAAAATAATATTTTCTTAAAAACCAAAGCCATTCGATGGGAAGATAGGTTGAAAGGAAGCTGCTTAAAATAGAGGAGTCTTTCTGACTTTTTAACTTACCTCCTTGTCGCAGAAATGATTGGCTTTCAGGAGAGTCTCCACAATCACATGAGGAAAATATACCCCTCTGTAATTTGTAGCCACAGCAAAATAAATAAGCATAATTTTGGATAGGAAAGATTTCTTACAGGAAGTTCATAATAATCACATACTCTGCTTTTTGCAACATCAAATATTTATCTTAAAGAAAACTCTCCAATTTCTCTTAATGTCACTTGATACAATACCACAATTTGTTAATTATACATTTTCATTTCTGGAGGACAGGGAAACATTATTAGTTGTACAAGCTTAGAAAGGAAAATTTGACTAAAGATCTCCTAGATTTTAGAGCTTCTCTGACTTTAATATGCAGAAGAATCACCTGAGCTTCATGTTGAACTGGAAATTCTGATTTGCCAAGTTGGACAAAGCCTTAGTTTTGAGTTCCTACCAACCTCCCCCCAGGATTCTGCTGCTGCTGAGGACAATGTTTTGAGTAGAAAAATCTTAGAAATCATTCCTTCCTAGTCCATATTTAAAATAAATATAAATTAAGAGGTATAATATGCTAATTACAACTTCGACACATGCTCGTTGTGATTCATGAGCTCTGAAGGGTCTAGTTCTGGAAGTCATTAGGAAACTCTGCACAGCAATGTATGGAGCTCTTTTCCATGTGTACAGCACGTGCAAACAATTAGTGCAGGGTTGGGACAGGCATGATTTGATTGGTGCATGGCCTGGAAAGGGAGCCTTTGTAGTTGTTTCAGGTGTGAGTGTATCCAGTTTTTAAAACAATAAACATCGGGGTGTGTGGTTTGAAGATCCTAAAAATCAGAGGCATGTGGTACTTTTAGATTAGCACATAAATTTTTAATTTGAGGGGAAAAAAGGAACTCTTTGGGTTTAATTAAGAAAGTTGTTAAAAGCAAGAACCCTGCCAGATATTTTTCTTTGATGTCAATTCTTTAGCAAAAATAGGGACTTAGGCATGAAGAAGATCAAGGCAGTTACAAGAGCAGTACAAAGCATGAAAACAAGAAACTCTCCTTAGGGAAGCCATGAGGATTTTTCACTGCATTTGCTGTAACCATTTATGCTGCAGCGGACTGTGGTTGAGCATGATCTACAAGGCCTAGACCTTGATATATACATGTGTTTTCTCATATTTCTCATATTAGAGGAATTAATGCAATTATTCCTTGATCATCATTGTGAAAAATTATAGATACAGGTTACTGTGGCCAAATACTCTGAACCACAGATGCAAGGAAGCAGGCTGTGTATACACTACTATACAGAACCAAATCAAACAGATGGTTTAAGTGTGTGTCTTATAGCCTGTGATGAGAGTAAAGTTTTTTTATCAATGTAAAACTGATATTTATTTGCTACTTACATGTATTTTCTAAAGATGTTCATCTTGACAAAGAAGCCGAGTTGCATTACGAAGCATAAATCCAATGTCTTATAAATCTGATTAGCCAATTTATGTTTCATGGAACTCCAACCATACAAGAAGGTATTTTGAAAATATGAGTGCCATTTTCAAGAGTATTTGAAAATGACTGTGAACAATATGGTCTTCATGAAAATTCACAGTGCAGAGAAGCCAGGCAATGGCTCTGAGAAGTCCCCTGATGTGAAGAACCCTGTCTCCCTTGTTCTTCCCAGGGGTAAATTATTAACATCCTATGGCACATTTTGAAAAGGAGGTGTGCTCAAGCTTGCTACATATCAATGTGATATTTTATATGACCAAGTATGTCACTTCTGCTTAATGTTTGACTGTAGTCATGCAATGCTAATTGTATAGAGTTCAGGTTATTTTAGTAAGAAAGAAGTACTGGTAGAAATGCATTGAAACTGCAAGCTAATTCCAAATCTACATAGTAATACAGTAGTAATTTCCAATCTCATATACATAGTTATAAAACTTTGATCTCTTATGATTATCATATTTGCTCCATTAGATAAGAACTCCTAAGACAAATTGTCAGAATGAAGAATTGAGAATCTAATCTAATTCTTCCTGTTAGGATAAGATTAATAGGGTTTTGTTGATTGATTGACTAAAACTGCTTAAAGAGAGGCAATTACTATGAGCCTTGAATTATGCTTTGAAGAATAAAAGGGAAACTTTGCTGGCCTTGAAGAATTGGCAACGTAATTACAGATGCAAAACAGCCTTCCTTAAAAAGATGGATAAAAATGAAGACCATCTCTACCTAAAGACCACATACATGGCCTAGACACTTTTGACAATGAATATTTAGAGAAGAATATTGAAAATTCTTGGAAAATGAGACCATTTCTCATTCTTTTCTTCACTCTCACATCCTAGCACAGAGTTGTTTTTTTGTGTGTGTTTTTGTTATTGTTGTTGTTGCTGGTTTTTTTTTTTTTTCACTGTACTGGATTATACTGGTTGGCCCAAATCATCCAGAAGAATGTCTTAGAGAATCGTGACCTTGAGAACAATTTCATGTACTGGACCTTGGGCTCACATTTTTCTTGAAATAGATGATATAGGTAGCCTCATGACAAAAGAATTGGCACATGGACAAGCAGGAGAATCATATATCTGATATAAAAAGATCCCCGAGCTAAATCTAGTAAGTCCATAGCATTCAGCAAACAAGCTTAGCCTGCAAGAGACAAGGGAAGGGGGAACTCCTTAAAGAAAGCTACCACGGGGTCGGAGATTCAGCTCAGTGGTTTTGCCGCCTGCTGCACAAGCGCAAGGACCTGAGTTCGATTTCTGTTACCAAAAAAAAAAGAAAGCTACCACAACTCCTACAACTCAAAGATGACTTGTATTGATTACAAAAGCCACATGATGCAATAGGTAATTTCCCTTTGTGGAAAATGAAAGAACCACCCCCAGTGCTATTCTTTTTTTTTTTTTTGGTACTGGGGATCGAACTCGGGACCTTGTGCTTGTGAGGCAGGCAGCAGAACCACTGAGCTAAATCCCCAGCCCCCCAGTGCTATTCTTGCTCCTGGCCTCAAATAAATGCTATATGCAACATCCACTTCCATATCTGTCAATCTTGCCAATCCAAAAAATATCACCTGTGGTTTCCCCAAAAGATACCTCATGTCTTACAGCCATTATAGATCCTCCATAAATTGACCTGTCTTGCAAGATTTAAAGAAAAATGTTCTCCAAAAGGTAGCAAGAACATCTTTCTTTTGTTTCTGTGGATTTGAAAGCGCTTTTCACTTTTACTTTCAATGTGTTTATTTCTCTAACTTGGGATAAATTATAGAAGAGATCGATTGACAGAGAAAATGAGATAAGAATGAAGACTCTTTGGGGCCCAAGTGAACAACATCTAGTCACTTACATACTGCTTAAAATAATTTGTCACTTGGGGGAATAATTGGTTTTCATAAGTTCTCTTTGCTCATTACTTTCATGCAGGTGTTCAAATCCCAAAATTTCCATCTAACCACTCTCATGCCTTTGAGTATATTTGTTCAATTCTTTGAAGGTTGAGAGGACTCTGATGAGTAGGTGATGTTGGAAAGCAAGACACCAGAGGGAAACACTCTCCCTAAGGGCACTATGATTTGGGGAATTTGGGCACCTACAGTATGACTCCTAGCCTCTTGTAGATTTGCTGTGGCTTGTGACTGGCTGTGGAGTCTGTCAGACAGCTTAACTTCTCTGTGCGTCTCCTTCACGATAGTGAGCTTTGAATGATACTGTTTACTAATTTGTAACAGGTTCTGTGATCTCCAAATGCTGCAAATTGCTTGTTATTAACAATAATGGCCTGCAGATTTTTCTAAACCATTTACATGAGAAATCTTTGTAATATGGGGTTAAATTATAATACGCTAATATACTACAATGTTGAATATTGTAGGTTGCTTTCTTATACTGAGTTGCCATGCTTTGGCTGCTTAAAGTAAGTACATTCCTCTTCACACTTATGCTACCTGTGGTTCAGCCTTGCAGATGTCTTGGCATTAGGGAGCTAAAATCTTTTTAACATAAGACTTTCTTTTCGCTTACACTGTGCACGGTGGATTGGAAACCACACTTGTATCCCCCTTTCTGGACAGGTGATAGACACATTCTTCTGTATAAGTTGTGTGCAGCTGTGGGAGACATTATCAGGATTCTTGTGAACAAAGGAAGCTCTGTGCTGAAACATAGCTCAAAGGAATGGCATTAAGCATGAGGAAATTTGCAGGAATCTACCCAAAGGACAGGTTGTACAACTAAATGTCAACCAAGAACAATGTAAATAAATCCAACTTGTATAGGATATATAAACCAGAGTGACAGTGGAGCATGACTAAAAGTGCAAGTGATCTCATTTGTATTTCGGTCCTTCCTTGAAGGCCACGTGGCAGAAGAAAGTGAGGTAGTGGCTGCTGGACAGGTATTTTTGGCAAATGTTTGCAAGTTGTTTCCTTTGACCAAAAAATTAATCAGCCAACAGACTTTTTAAAAACACTACCAAATGCAAATAAAAAATCCTGCAAAATAAAAATGCCCCCCAAACAATAACAAAAAACTGAGGCACAAAAGAAGCACAAATTGCTTACAACTTGGTTGGTGAAACAAGACAAAACACCCAAAGGAGAAACCCTAGTTCAGTTTCCCTCTACTCTGAATTGGCTGATTTCACAATGCCACGCATCTTGAATGAAGGAGAGCCTCATCTGGGAGAGGGTTTGCAGAGCTTAAATTTCCAGAAGGTAGCATATCATTCCCATGAATTCATCCCCAGGGATTTTAGTCCATCACTTTATCTCCAGCATCTGCAAGAATCTCTGTTGTCTAGTAGATAATTAATAAATATATGTTCAGTGAATGGATTGATAAATTTAAGTGAGGAGAGAAGCAGTAGTATAAGTAAATAGCATTTGGGATATGTGCTCGGATGACAATAATTCCCTTTTTCATGTGTTGAAATGGGTTTGGCCATAAGGAAAGCAAACCAAACAGCAGGAGAAACACTTTTTCTTTGTCTCTTGAATTTCAGGGAAGGTCAGCACCATCAAAGGCCTAGATCACTGTAGGTTTCTGCTTTGCCATTCTTAGCCTGGAATTGTTGCCTTCACTGCTGTTGTCTCATAGTCACTAGCTGACTGTTGAAGTTCAAAATATCACATTGGTGGGCCGGGGATTTAGCTCAGTGGCTCCGGCGCCTGCCCTGCAAGTGCAAGGACCTGAGTTCGATCCCCGGTACCAAAAAAAAAAAATAATAATCCTGCTTTTTTTTTTTTTTTTGGTACCGGGGATCAAACTCGGGACCTTGTGCTTTCGAGGCAGGCAGCAGAACCACTGAGCTAAATCCCTGGCCCAAAAATCCTGCTTTGAATGGCAAAAGCTGAGTTTTTCTTTGTTTCATCTAAAATATACATTTCCACAATAGTTTCTACAAAGTGCATGTATCACTTATTCTAGTGGTGAGTGAACTTGATTCTTATCTTAAAACATGAAAGGAAAGACCTGAAAGTTAAAGTAGGTGGCTTCTACAGAGTTCAGAAAGGGTAGACATGGTAGTCACCCACTCTGTGAAACTAGTAAATGGGAAATTCATGGAAGCAGCTATTGCTTTGGGCATTACTATGGCTGAAGTGGCAGGTCCTTAGTGTGAGGTGAGATTGTAGGAAGTCAGGCAGCTACTGCTTTTGTCTCTTGTAAGCTATTACCACATAAATAATTTGAGTAGCTTTCTGGAGAAAGAGAGGCCATGGAAAGAGAGAAAGAGGCACAGAGAGGTTAGGTATTGATTGCTTTTCATATCAGATAGCTAGTCAATGTTAGAGATGGGACTAAGACCCAGTTCTACCATTTAGTCTTTTCTAGCTGTGTGATCATGGGCAGTTATTTAACATCTGGTAAGACTTAGTTTCCTGTTTTTCTATAATGGAACTGTTACCAAATGACATCAAAACCAGGTCAGATAGCTACTTATATAAGTGAAACAGTTATTTCAGTTTAAGTGAAGAGTGATACAGAACTTCATTGCAGCCAAGATGCATAATAAAAGATGAATACTTTTTCCAAAATCTGTAGCATACAGTGAACAGGGCCCCCTATCTGCATCTGTGGTCACATGTGTGAATGGCAGAGGCTGGTGAGTGAAGGTCATATCAGACCGTCTGTCAGTCCATCCTCATAAACATGGGAATTTTCTGCATTAGTGTGCATCATGCTGGGCCAGGTGTAGTTCTCAAACTTAGAGTTATGCAACGCACTGTAAGTTACAGGATAGGGTTAGGGTTAGGGTTAGGGTTAGGGTTCCCACTCTGACTCCATGTGGACTCTGTAGTGAAGGACAGCCTATGCCCATGACTTTTCCACACCTAGGGCTGCAGCACTAAACCACAAGCTGTGTTTCAAAATCTAGTACATTTTCTACAAGTGTCCATTGATAACACCTTGTATAGTGAAATGTGCTGGTGGTTTCTTTTTAAACAGAAACGTGGGCCGGGGATTTAGCTCAGTGGTTCTGCCGCCTACCTCTAAAGCACAAGGTTCTGAGTTCGATCTGTGGTACAAAAAAAAAAAATCCTAAACAGAAAAGTATATCATCAGGGAAAACTGAGAACAAAGATTTACAACATTATGTGTAATTACAGAGCGATGAGGCTGACAGCCCATGTATGACTGTCACGCTCCACAACTCACACACAGAGACCTGACTTGCCACAGCTGGAAAGTCCTTGCCCGTGCTCTGTTTAAACATAGGTGCAGTTGAAAATGTTCAGACAATTATGTATGAAAACTTCCTAGCAAGAAAACTGGAGTAGGTAAGTACATTATGAAACACAGGTATATAGTGTTTCATACATTTTTTTGTGGTGATAATTTTAGAAGATAAAGAAAATGCAGGAAAGAAAAAAAAAGAAAGCCACCTATAAGTTATATAACTATATATAGTCTATAATGTCTATAATGTTTTTAGTTGCCACTTGTATTTTGATTCATATTTAATTTTTTCTTACAAATTTACTCATTAACATTCTATACTGTATAAAACATATATGTTTTAAGTCTAGAATGACTAATATAATAGGGTGAACATTTTATCATATTATTATAATTTTTCACAAATTGGATAAATGGATGTGTAGATGAAATAAATTGATTTACAAAACAATAAAACCAATTTATACTTCCACTTGAGCTGTCAAAGAAATAAACCTACAAGCACTATTTTATTTCATCTTAAATAAAATTGACATAATTTCAGTTTGTAGAAATGTAATTGTATTAGTGGAGATGTAATTTTTTATGTGCTTATTGACTAATTACATATTATCTTTTGTGAACTGTGGGATCCTGCTCCACCTTGTACAGCTTGGGGAGATTGGGGAATGGAAGATAATCTTTATTTCTCAGGGGCTGGTAAGTCCTCTTTCTGTAAAAAAAAGAATAATAAACCTTTGTCATTTATTTGCAAATCTTTTCTTCTTAGTTTGCTGTTTAGCTTTCTCATAGTCACATTTACTTGTAGAAATTTAATTTTCTTCTGCGTTCAGATCTCAGAAACTTGGAAAGGCTCACAAATGTGAGTCGGAAAGTAAATCAGTCTTTCTAACTGGGAAGTTCTCGCCATAGTCCGGGCACAGAAGTGTGTATGCCTCTGCATGCAGGTGGGCTGTCCGGCTGGTGCTCATCCACGCGAGCTTGCTCTGGCCTCACTCCAACTGCATCCCTCTGACAGGATGGCCAGGGTGAAACATGAAAAAGTAGGAGGCAGGTTGAATACTCCTCCTGCAGCTCAGACACGGATAACCTTGTGAAGGACCCACTCAGAGAGACAGAGCTGCTTAAAATAAAACGAGAGGAAGACTTTTAAGAGATGGCACATCTGTGATGAGCTCATTTTGTCTGTGAGCACCAGTGGAGATGCCTGTCTGGGTCGGTTGAGCAGCATTTCTATAGCAGTAGAAAATTCATTTCATTTCATTATCGGAACTGTTCAAGCACCCCAGTTTGGATCAGGGAACAGCTTCTCAAACCTGCAGGAAGCTCATTTACCCCCGCTGAGGCTCCCTTTCCTATAGGAAGGTGGAGACAGCTTGCTTACAAATCCAGGCAGATATATATGTATGGATATGGTGTGTGTATATAAAATTTGTATTGAAATTTCCCAGGACACTCCATCTCCAGCAGTCTTAATATTATCCTGGTTTTGTTTTATTTGGGTCTATGTCAAGGCTACCTTCTCAATTGTCTCATCTGTTAAAAAGAATGCTTTCTGTGCAATCCTAAACAGAGAAGTGCCTCTCAGGTGGTGCATAGTGGAACAAAGAACAGAGCATCAATTCTCTCAACAGCCAACAATGAGGCAAGTTGGAGTATTTTTCAAACCACAAACACTGATTGAGAAAACTTTTAAAGAATCCCAGATGGCATCTACAGATTCAGAACAAAATTAATGGAGGGGAAAAATCCATATAATTTGGAGCCTTTAGAATGAATGCCATAAGTTTTCCTCAACTGCCACACTCCTGGGCCTAAAAACCATAACCACTGTTGCACTCTTGAATTTTTCAGGTCAGAGCAGGAGCCAAGAAGCCTGTAGACACCAGGAAGAGGCCAACTGAGTAACGTTGAATTAAGGGAAGTGGGCACACTACTGGGGATAGGGCCATGGTGTTTGTGGCAACACCCAGATACAGGTAAAGAGATGTGAAGAGTTAGGTCAATTTGGTATCTGAAGAGTAGAATGGCAAGGAGTGGATGCTGCTCAAGACAGTCACCTTATGTATATCAACTGTTTCAGGAATCAGGAAAATTTAGGTTCCTGCTCAGAGTGAGAGAGTTTAGAAAGTAAATCAAGAGAAGACTCAGAGAAGGCTTCGATCCTCAGATCACTGGCAGAAGAAAGAAGCATAACTCCTTTCTTGGAAGGAACACTGGGCAGTTTACTGAGGCACAGATGGACCAGGAACAAGAAAACCAGTTGAGGTCCCATCAGAGGTAGCTTCCAAGGGGCTCAGTAGCTCATGGTGGAGTATTGGATGTAGCAGGTCCACATGAGGTGTGCTTGAGCCTGTACCCTTCTATTTACCCAAATAAATGCAGGATTTGTCTTGGGCTCCAGGAATGCTAAGTTTGCAGAAGCGAAGGAGCTAAGGTGGGATAAGGTGAAGCCCATATAAACATAACTGTGGTCAAGGTCCACTATTTCTAGGAAATTACCATTGAAATTATCAAATTAATAATATTTTACTGATTTTCAATGCCAGGCATGTTTTTTAAACAGACCTGTTATGTAAGCTGATTAAATATCCCCAGTGGGGGGAAAATTGGGGAATTTGTAGGCTAGGTGAAAATTGGAGGATAGACGTGAAAGTCCAGTGTGCACTGAAGAATTCTACCATTAAGACTGTTAGTTTTAAAAGGTTATCTTATGTTTATTTTTAAATTTAATTTTATTTTTTTTATCTTATGTTTATTTTGCTCCCATCTATTTCTGCCCTCCAAGGAGTGGAGGCATTGTGCACAGACTGGGGGCTATGTTAATGTCTGTTGTTGGAGTGGAGACATCCCAGGAAAATCAAAGGAAATGACATAGTGGATTTACCACTAGAATGAGATCTAGGAACAGCTGAACTCTGCTTTGTGGGATAAATGACTGGGTCATGTACTGATGGAGGGCAACAACAACACCTTGGTTGAGCAGTTACTACAGAGGTCTCGTTATGTGGATGTTTTGTTTGCACTGTTTCACACCTTATGAGATGAGTACTAGTTTTTCTCATACTCATTACCAGATGAAGAAACTTTCAATAAGAAAAACACCTCAGCTCATGTATATAAGTGGTAGAAGTAGACATCATGAAACATGCACAGATCTCTCTGAGTTGGAAGTATATGGGACACTAAGTTGCAGATTGCACTTTTCGTTTGGTTATATTTACCTTATATAGTATCATGTTCAGCCTGATTGATTCCCTGGTGAACTAAAAATACAGGATTATATATCTTTTCAGCACAGGTTATTTTATTTGAATTTCCAATCTTCTAGCGATTTACCTTTTGCCTGTGTGAAATTAGTAAAATGGCTACATTAACATCTCTTTTAATGCCCTTCTTAAAAAGAGTACATTTTAAAGCATGGTAATAATACATTTAAATGTGCTCTATAAAATGTGCATTTGTTCATAATAGACCAAGAAAATTGCAAATGCGAAAGTACAAATTGTTTTAGACACAGCAATTTTTGTACTTATAGTACTTATAATGGCCAAAAATACATATCTTAGCACATATACACTTGGAAATGTGTCTTTAAAGGTTGAATTGTAATGTAAGACATATCAAAAAGTTCTCATTAATGGCAAATATGTCCTAGTTACTACCTGTTTGTAGAGTTAGAATAATATCTACATAATTTTAATGAACAATATAGAAAGAAGAATTCACACACATAATTGATGAGTGGGAAGCAAGATGAGAAATAAATGTACAAAATGGTAAAGACTGTTACCTCAAAAGACAAACATCTTTATTTTAATGTACTTGAACAATTGTGTTTGTTGTTAGATTTTAATAATAAAAGTAGAGATGGGGGAAAGAAAAAGAGAAAGGTAAAAATGGCAGGAAGGAAACAGAAGTAGAACTAATGGTGGGAGTTGGGGGAGAATAACATTTATCCACATGACAAATAAAAATGAATGATTTTTTGGCAGAAATATTTCATTAAGGTAGGACTGTGCCTTTTTACTCATTTATATTAGGTTTAAATGCCAGAAAAATGTTATTATTTTGCCTACTCTCATTTATTAAAATCATTTTTAAAATGTAGTTCCCAGACATCCATCTGTCATATCAGGAAATAAGCTAATTTTCTCTTTCTTTCTTTTTTTCCAAATATGCTAGAAGAAATCAGATAAACTAATGTAATGCAATTTAATATATATTTTCTCCACCACGAAAGAATACATAGACTTTTAGAAAAACTTTGAAAAGCACAGAAAAAATGATATTCTCACCAACCAAAGAACAAAGAAAAAAATCTTAACATTTTAATGAGTTTGCTTTTTTCCACTCTTTTATAAACTTAATGGCTTAAACTCACATTTTGAAAACTATTGAAATATTCAGAATTCAATAATTGGTGCATCATTATTATTCCCCTCCAGATTGAAAAGAAGTAACAAAATGCTTCAGGAATCCTTAGTTCATGCATCTTGCTTTGAGTCCACTAGAAATAATGCTTTAGTCTAAACTGAGTTAATTTCAACCTTGCATCCCTCACTGCTTTTGATGTATCCAACCATATGTGCGACAGAGCAGAGGTGCCATATACTGCTCCCACGTCTGTCTCCCAAGTGCATTGTAATGATGATGGAACCATGAAAGCAGCATCAATGAAGAAACCACACAATTCAGAGTGTGAGTGCAGAATAAATCTAATGAACTTAATGTCTCAGCAGGTATCCATTGGTTCCAAAATTGGAGCATAGTACATGGTAAACCATTTTCTTCCCTGGAGATAGTAGCTAGTATTATGTCTGTTTTGATTCCATTATCTTAGTTTAACATGTAAGTTGCTCCCTGCAGTACTCAGTCTTTTACCCAAGACTGATGAAGAAACAATCATAGTCCAAAGGCAGGGGAAAGGTGATCATTCTCTGCGAAATTTGAGTGATATAGAAGCAACCAAAGGACATCTAAATGTGAGCCTCCATGTGTTACTCCACTTTAGGTTTGTGCCTTGTGATCAGTTGAATGAGGACTTGGGGGATCTTAGAAGCTCTATTCAAGATACCAGTTCACTGAACAGCCTGCCCCTTATTCTGTTGCCTCCATTGGAGGCATGAGAGAAATTATCCTATATTTGAGAATAGAGAATTTATATTAATTATAATTGATGTGGTTTATAGACTTAAACTTTACAGACTCAAATGAATTCTGTATGTTTACTTAGATGTTAGCATTTGGTGCCTGCATAACATGGGTAGCCAACCCTCAGCAGGAGGAAGCGATGAAAAGTTTTGTAGCTTTGGCAACTTTATCCCATGGAGTCAGTGATTTCTTCCTTAGGAACGTAGTTATGGTCTGATGTTTTATGTGACATTTTGTACCGGGAACATGTTATGGCCTTCATCTTCCAAAAGTCTATGCTAGTTAGTTCAGAACATCATCTGCTCATTAAATTTCTCAGTATCCTGGATGTCCTTGCATATCTTCCTATATTTCCCAAGAGTTTTTCATACACTTTTAGCTAATCAGAAAACCAAATTTTTCTCACTTCTCAGGTTCTGTTTTCTCTGCCTTAGTCATTGTGTAGTTAGCATCAGCATTCTTGATGTGTGCACACACACACATTTTAAAGAACTGCCCACAACATCACAGATTTGTATTTCTGCAAGGATTTTATTATTGTCTTGGCACATAGACATACATAGAACAAAGATGGCACTTCCTATTTTATTTGTTGATAATAAGAAACTTTATGTTTACTTACTTTCATTTTTTCCCTTTCCTTTCAATGTGATCCCTTTCTTTGGCCTCAAATAAGCCAACTGTTTATTCCTTGAAGTTTTTCTGTTTATGTAATCACCTGCTCCTATAGTGGTTACTTCTTTTCTGGCTAAATGTGAATCAGTATTTATGAAATATGTATTTCTCTAAGTATTGCATTTCCTTTAGCTCACATATATGCTTCCTTGGTTCCTTTTATTCCCTTTATGATCTGCACAAGAGGGTGACAAATATTTTCTGAAGAGGAACAGATACTAAATGTCTTAAACTTTACTTGTCATGTAGCTTTAGTCTCTGTTACAACTGTTCAATCTTTCCATTATAGCAAAGAGCAGTGCGGTTGACTACGTAAATTAATGGCTTTATTTGCATAAAGAAGCAAAAGACTAGATTCACCTATCAGCTATCGTTTGAGGACCCCTGCTCTGGACTATAACCTGCCAGGACACACTTGCTATTCTCCTCTGACATTTTTGGCCCATTAAGAATCTATAAATTTTTGCATCCAGAGCTGTGTTAATTGATAATCAAAAGGAAAAGCTAATAAATAATTATATTTCATTAACATTCAAATGACCTAGGAACTGTATTAAGTATGGCACATGATTTATTTCATTTAATCTTCTCAAGGCCTAAATGAGGTAGATCCTAACATTAGTGTATTTTACAGATGAGAAAACTGAGCCACAGAGAGTTTAAGTATTTTGTCCAAGAATGCAATTAAACAAATCCATGTGGTAAACCTCCAGAGCCCATCTGGAAATTGCTGCTCAGCTCTGCCTCCATGTACTAGAACATATGGGTCCAGGTGCATCCATGGCACTAGGGTCCAAATGGCCTCTGAGTTTGTTCTGATAGCTACAGCCAAAGAAGTGACAATACTGCCATCGTCGGTCACCAGTCCTCCATGAGCTCAAAGGCTAAGTATGACTACCCTAGAAAGCACACAAAACATTTCAGCCAAGGTGATTCCCTTTCCTCTTTTCTTGCTGCCTTTTGATTATTCCCAGAGAATTGAAGGAAAAGTAGTAGAGAACATAGTAGAGAATATAGTTCATTTTATGAAGCTTTAAATGAACTGAATAGTTTCTCATTCACATGGTTAATGTTGCTATCAAGGCAGACAATTAGCTTGTGCCAGAAATTTGGGGCTGTAGTTGTACATCCCCAAGGGTTTACTCCAGCTAGGAACTGTAAACAGCATATTCCTTATTTTGCTCTACAGAGTGTAAATATAAGATGAAGATATCCATATTATGCCTAGTGGGCCCCTTTGCCTCCTCATAATGAGTTCATTTTTAAGAAAAATCATAGTCTGTACAAGAAATCTATAAGAAAGTTTTCTCTTAAGTGAAATAGTTCACAACAGCATGTTTATGGAAATGGTTTTGGAATTTTTGAGGGAATGTTTTATGCAAAAATGAATAAATGAATGAATGTTCTCTGATCATGTTTTATTCATACAAAAACATTTATTCGTTCCTTGATATGTACCAGGCACTGTGTAATAAGAGATAAACAGGATATCTATCATATCGTATTAATTTTAAAGTCTAACAAGCTTTGGAAAAAACCCTAATTATATTAAAAAATATATTGTGAAAAATCTGGAAAATAAAAAAAGATTTGAGAAAAAGTCATTTTAAATGAACATTTTAATTCCCCATATGAAAGAACTCTTGTTCCTAATTTAATGTGGTTCATATTTTTCTGTGCATACTCTACATGTAATTATTGAGGTGATACAAAAACAGCTCTATACCTTTCTTTTGCCATTTAATATTGTAGATTGACTATTTTTATCTTTTTTTTTTTTGGTACCAGCGATTGAACTTGGGAGACCATTTTTATCTTTAAATGTTATGCAAAAGTATCATTTTATTGTGCATCATTTAAATTGCCCGTTATATTCTAATTCCTGTCCACAAGACGTCAGGATTTCCTTGTCCCAATTATCCAGAATTTTGCAATCTTTTTAAGAATAGGTTCATAAAGAAATGAGGAAATTTGAGCCTTTTCCATGAAAATGGTTGAAATAAAAATTTCATGGATTCAATTTTGCTTATCTGGAAATCTCACTTATGCAAAATTTATAATGGTAAATAAATGAGCTGTTAATGAATGTAGATCATGTCTTGTCCAAAAATGTCTAGCTACATGACAGAATATAATCACTATTCCCTTAAATTAATGCAGAGAGGTAGAAGCTGCAGTGTCAATAAAGCTGTATTTTAAAAAGAAAAATCTAAAGGACTATAGGTATAGTTGATAAGTTATTAAAATTATTAAAATGAACAATCACTGTAATTCAGATATTCGAGAACTATTTTGTCGAATTAACCTTTTTAATTCTGGCACTTTCTTCCCCTCAAAATACACGCACTCATAGTAGGACATACACTGCAAACACAGACACCGACACCCACACTCATATTCCCTAATTAGGGAATCAATTCTGCATTTTACTACAGAGTTTAATCAAAAGATTTCATGACAGATATTTTTCATATCTTGTCATATTTAACTTGTAGAATCACGTACATATGGTGAATTTTGGTGCAGAACTATGACCAGATTTTTCAAAAGTATCAATCAAAACATTTTGATCTTTCATTTAATATAAGCAATAAAACCCCTTGTTTTACCTTTTTATGTAACTTTTAAAAAATTTAAGGGGGGGCTTTCATGGTATCAAACAACATCTTGAAACTCTGCCTTTTTTCCTCCCTCCTTGAAGTTTCTTCAACTTGAAATTCAGCTTAAATTCTAACTAAAATTCAATTTAGGCGTTAATCTCATAAGGGGAAGCAAAAGCTGCTACACATTCTGGCAGACACAAAAATCTACAAAATTTTACTTTTAATAATGTTTTCCCTGTCTCTAATTTCCTGTGTAAGAAAACATTCTCTTGGACAATTACCCCTGTAATGGCATTGCCAGAATCGATTTCAACTTTAGCTGTCTCAGAGAGTTCAGTAGCAGTCTGCAGTGTTTTTCCCCCACAAGTTTCATTTTGCTGCACAAGAAACTGAGTTTGTTTTTTCCATTGCCATTTCAAATGCTTCCACATATTGTTAAATATATCAATACAAAATTGATACAGACTATCTCCAACTTACAAATGGGTTACATTCTAGCAATCCCTTTATCGTTTAGTCATTCTAAGTACACTATACATTTCCCCAAGAGAAATAGTAGTAGAACATAGTAGATTCCAAGAAAAACAGAATTTAAAAAACATAAACTGTAATGCATCAGTATAAAGCACTTAAAGCAATATTTTCATGCCACCCAGACTGCAGTTATATGGAGAAAATTATTCTGAATTCCAATAAAGTACCATGAGCACATCTCTCCCCATTCAGTGGCTTCTTTCTGGGGGACGTGAAGAATAGCAGGTGGGGTTAGAGTAAAAGGAGAAGCACGGGCATAAACAATATCCATTGACAATATTGTGTTAACACATTACAACTTCTAAAGGAAACACATGTCACCAGATCAATTTCACACCCAAAACAAAAACCTAAGAAAACAAAGGGTAAGTTTATCCAGAAGAAACAGAACCTCTAAACTTCAGTGTAGTCAAGGGCCTGGTGTTTGATATCATAGTCAGATTCTTTTTGTTTCACTGAGAAAACAGTAAACTTAAAAAAAAACTTATAAAAACGAAATGAAATTCAAACTCACATATGGGATTTAGATGAAGCTACTCTCGTAGATTGCCTTTGCACTTGTGATAATGTCATGAACAGAAGAAACCACACCTGGCTGCAAGGTGGAGGGTTAAAGCACCACTCATCACCTACTGTCGTGAATATATCACTACCAAAGGACAAAATGACAACTTCATGGCATCTGAGCAGCCAATCTCCTTATACCGCAACCCGACATCACTCACCATTGTTGCCTGCTAAACCTGAATGTGCTTCAGAACCTGTGCCTACAATGGGATCACATTCATTTTATATAAAGAACAAAAGCCAGTGCAATCTACTATACAATCACACTAAACAGGAAAACTGCAAAATAACATCAAGAGAGAAAGAAAAGCATCAGACATAATTCATGCATAAGAAGAACTCTCAATAACCTAGGAGTAGAAGAAAACTTCCTTAACCCAATAATGAGATATATTTTCATAAGATGTGGCCCTGAGCTCACAGAGAGTCAGGAATTGTGTCTGTTCCTTTCAGTCAGACTGAAAAAGATTCATGATTCATAGGTCATTGAATAGTAGCAAACTTTCTCAGGTGCACCTGATAAAGGGCACCTGTGCAATGCCATCACTGATTTTGTATTTCATGATGAAAGATTTCACTAGATGCCTTCTACCTAAGATCATGAAAAAGCCAAGGGTGTCCACTTGAATTTCACATTGCACTGAAGGTCCTAGCCAGCATATTAGAAGAAGGAACAAAATAAAAGATATGCAGGTTTGAAAGAAATAAACAAAAGTGCCCTCATTTGGAGGCAACATGATTATTTATTAGAAATTATTGTGAAATTTACAAAGTAATAGACACTATAACTCACGTATTTTGTCAGTTTTGTAAGGTGGCAGGATAAGATTTCAATTTGAAAGCTATCTACGTTATGATACACTATCAATGAATAATCAGAAATTGAAATCAAAATATTGCTAAAAATTACTATGAAAAATTAAAGATTTAAATAAATAGAAGCAGTATTATGTTCATTGATAGGAAGATAATATTTTAAAGAAGTTAATCTCTCTCAATTTCATCTATAGATTTAATACAATCTCAACCAAAATCCCAAAAGTCTTTGTAATAAGAACTGAAAAGATGAATTGGAAATCTGTACAGAAATATAAAGGATCTACAGTACTCAAAACAATTTTGATAAAGAAGAACAGGACCAGGGATTTAGCTCAGTGGTTCCACTGCCTGCCTCACAAGCGCAAGGACCCGGGTTCGATCCCTGGTACCAAAGGAAAAAAAAAAAAAGAAGAACAAATTTTGAGGACTAATACTGCCAAATTTCAAAATATTATGAGGCATCAGTAATCAAAAAGATAGATACTGCATGTAGATACACTGAACTAACATTTGAATGAAATAGAGAATCCAGAAACTGACTTATATATATGATATAGGCAACTGATTTCCAACCAATATGAAAAAGCAATTTATTGATTAAAGATAGTCTTTTTTTCAAATTTTATATTATTGGTACATTTTAGGTATACAATATAATGACATTCATCACTGGAAATTTGCACCTTTACATAATCTCTCTTGGTTCTTATTTTTCCTCCCTTACCCTGCCCTCCCTTCAACCCCTCCATCCCTCCCTATTTACAGAGACTTTGTTTCCAGTTTTTCATTTTCTCATATTAATTCCATTCCCTTCTTTCCTTTCCCCT
>NW_004624792.1:404603-461745 GCF_000247695.1 Heterocephalus glaber | reverse complement strand
AATGATGTATGTAAATGTATTTTATACCTAAAACGTATCAACTTAATGGTGGAAAAAAAAGTAAATAAAGAGAAATCAGAGGAACCCGGAGAGTGAAGTGTGGCAATAATGGATGCTTCCATGGTACACACAAACCATAAAAGGCATATACATGTAGGCTGTCAGTTAATTGCCTGGATAGGAGCTCAAGAGTTTTTGGTTGTTTTGATTTATCTTGCCTGTGTTCAGTCAAATGCTTTACCACCTTCCTTGTGGTCTTTTAAAACCTTTTTTGATTATAATTTGGGAACCTCCTGCTCAGGTCCTTAGAAATTTATAGTCTAGTGACAACTGTGTCTATATCATTTCTTTAGCTTCCAGCACAAAGCTAGGCGTGAAGGAATACTTTATAAAATGCACATTGAATGTACTTATTTGTTCATTAAATTTATTTCCTTAATTAATTGTACTTCCCTCTAAAAGGAGTTGGGAAGTTCTGTTTAGGGCTCAAACGATTAGACAGAAATAAAATCAAAGAAATATAAGTGGTTACAAAACCCTTTAACACCTTGAATGCCACTGTGAGACCTTTGTCTTGTACTTGGAGAGAGAATAGGAGCCCTTGCAGGCCTTTGAGCAGGAAAGGGGCCATCATTGGACTGGCTGTCAGCTGTGTGAGGATGAGAGATCCAGGTGACATACAGTGCCTTGGTGCACGCTATGAGAAAGGTGTGGATTTTCAGTATATGTTAAAACCAAAGCCAAAGAGATTTGTTGATTGAATAGGATGTGCAGCATGAGAAAAAGAGGAGAGGAGTCAAATTCACTTAAGGCTTCAGAGCCAAGAACTATGACAAGATGCCCTTCACTGTACCAAGAGCTGAAAGGAATAGGGTTTAGAAGAATGTCTAGAAGTTCTGATTGGAAGGTGAAGGTTGAGATGTCTGCTAGACTTTCAAATAGTGATGTCCTACATCAAACAACACTGGAATCTATGTCTAGTAACACTAGTGTCTTTCTGGATTCAGTGGCAGAACTAAATTTTCCTTGTCAAAGCATCAAAGCAGGGCTAGAGATTTAGCTCAGTGGTTCCACCACCTCGCAAGTGCAAGGACCCGGGTTTGATCCCCATTCAAAAAAAAAAAAATGCATCAAAGCATATCCAGAAATTCAGATTTCTGGATTTCTAGAAGGATGGTAATTATTAGTGTTTTCACTTCATCTTTTAAATGGCATCTTCATTTTATTAGCCTAAACTTTTGCATACACAATGTAATGATTCCTCATTAGGATAGACCTAATCATTTCTGAATTATGCATTTTTTAGTGATGGGCAATCAACAGCTGTTAACATTTCAAAAACTTTCAAAGAACAGTTTTCTTCAATTCAAGTGCTAAGCAAAAATGAAGTTGAAGAGACAAGCACACTGTCAAATTGCATATCTAGGGGTTTAATTTGATTATTTGATTTTTATACAGAGTAATAGATCTTTTATTATTGTTAAATATAGTGGAGTTTTAATTTAAGATCCCTGTAAAGTTCTCTTAGTTACTCAATAAACATTGATTGAATAAATAGAATCAGTGGCATTGTCGTACCCCCACAGGGCATCTCCAGGAAACTTTTCATGCCTTTTGCATTTTTTAGAAGTTAGGCAGTGGTGGGGAGGCAGTAGAAGATAAGGAGTCAGTGAATAGGTTGAATATTATAAAATAACTATAAATACTATAGATGAAGATTTGAGCAGATTGTTGGGAGGCACTGAAGTGAAATATCATCTCCCGTTCTGTGGATACTTCCTTTATTTATGACTTCTTAGAATCCTTCCTTCTTTTCTGCTACCCTATCACAAGTTCTAGTTTGCTCAGAGACAAGTGGAAAGGCATGAATCAGACCAAATATGCACAGCTTCTGGGTCACCCTCCAAAATGACAATATCTTAATCTTTAAACAGTGCTCACTCAAGTTTGAATTCTGGTGATTTTTATCTTTTTCAGGCAAGAGTAGAGAGGAGTGGGCTTTTTAGAGCCATTTCCGGCGTGGTAGCCCTAATTCCACGTTAGGGGCCATGCTACCAAGGGTCCTGTTGGGTCTTTATTTTACAGTTCAAATTTTGACAAGCCTACAATACAGTGACTGGGTGGAACAGGAAAGCTCTATAAGATGACATCAAAGGTTCCACCAATCCTATGTATTATGATCCTAAATACCCGCACTCTTGTCAGAAAACTGGATGTCTAGACATTTTATGAAATGTCCACTAGGTGGCAACATGTTGTCATATTTACCGTGCTCTAAATTTGTAACAGGAATCCCGAGAGATCACAATCACCTTGATACTTATGAAATTTGTTATCACAAACAAAGTGGACTGGCTACACTCATTATTTTTGAAAAAGCTCCAATTAGTGGAGTTTTGTTTAAAACTAACATATTAGTTATTTACACGTTGGAATTGGCTTAGATTTAAAGCATAGTTGCTGGGAGCTGGACACTCCTCAGCAAGGGCAAACTATATCACTGTTTGTTAAATATGTATTGGTTTTCTGATATAGGCATGAAGAATTTAGCGATAATTCAGGTAGATATATAGTCTCTGTGTTCATACAATCCAACAGGAAAGCAGGCAATAAGTAAACGAAAGTAGTACACATAGTAATGGCAGAAAGCAGCCCAGTGGAAATTTGAAATAAGAGAAGAAAGTATACCCAGATTATACATTGGATTTTAAATTTAGTTAATAAGTGACTTGCAGAACAAGACAAACAAAACCAAAACAAAACCCCTGGAACAAACAAAAGCCAGTGTGATATAGTAAAGCTAATTAATGATCTTTCAAACAATGAGTAAACATGTTATATACTGCCAATCTGTTGGTACCTTACTTTCTCTTAAACTAGTTTAGTCTCTACAGAAGAGGCACTATTTGTTCCCCATTTAACTGACTCTCAAAATATAACATTGAATATCCATTCCACTAGTAGTATCTGTGAGGACTGCTCACCCCTCTGGGTACTGACAGCAAGGCAGTGAACTTTCCAGAACTCTGTGCCCTTTTGCATAGTGAGGTCTTTCCTTATTAGCTACTAATTAAAATCTTTGCTCAAACTCATTTATTCCAGTTCTATTCTGCATTTTAATTTTGTAGTTTATTTCAATATCACGTAAACTAATGTTTACTGATGAACTAAAAAAGAATAAATTATCTGTTTTTATGAAAAATAAGTTGAATACTTTGAAAATACTCAAAGATAAATTTCTAAAAAAAATTTTTTTTATTGTCTCCAAATACTACAAGTTCTCCCCCACAGGTGGAAGCTAAAAAAGAAGAAAAGAGTAGAAGAGTAATTATTAGCGACTAGAAAGTGTATGAGAGACAGTAGATAGGCGGAGGTTGGACAATGGGTACCAAATATGGTTATAAGTGTTCATGTTCACAGTAAGGTGATTTGGCATACAACAACTTATTATACATTTTATAAAGAACTAGACAACAGGGGTCCATATGTTCTAAACATAAAGAAATGATAAATTTTTAAGCAGTTGAAAATGCTAATTACTGTGATTTAATTGTTACTGATTTCATGCATATATTTAGTTATCACAATTTACACCCAAATATTATTATGTGTCAAATAAAAATATATTTAAAACATCTTTGCTCTCAAAATTGGAATAAGTGAGAAAAGTAATAAATTTGGAAAATCTATAAACAGAACAGTCCTGCATTTAGATTGCTTCACAACTATGTTTACATCTTTTTTTCTTAAAAGAATGGAAGCTGGACATTTTAGACAGTGCCCTGTTGTGTGTGTTTATATAGAATCAAGATGTAAGATGAAGATGATTCATCAATGCTCAGTTAATCAAAGACTTGGGCTCTGCCTCAGAATTCTGGAGGGTAAACATACATTTAAATTTTCAGTAAAGTAAAATATTTAAAGTGTTTTTATATCATTTAAAATACTTCTACCTGTTCAGGGCTGGCTTCTTCTGAGCAACCACCCAACGTGTGGTTTGGGATTGAGTTTAAGAGTTATGATGCTTTAGTAGTCTCATACCCATCTTTGGGGGTTCCTTGGTTGAAGGTCTATCTTCATTTCATGTATTCTTGGTAGAATTGTTGGCCAAGATGTTCTTCCTAACATGCCAAATGGTGATCAGTTCATACACATGGACCAATGGGATGCTATCTCTTGGAAATTTGAATCTTAGATGGAGAGAACAAAACTGGATCGAGGTGATTCACTCTAATGTCAGTATCTTGAAAAGACTTCCACAGAGTACAGCTAATTGATCCCTAGTTCATTTGTGCTATCTGGATTTCTCTTCTCCCTGAGATCTGTTGTTGAACTTTTCCTTTGATTCTGTGAGCTCCTTCCAGTTAACCAATTCAATCATTTCTGTTAAGGGCACTGCTTTTGTATCTTGTGGCCTATGAGCACTAACTGATCTAACTGATACCAACTTACGGATTCATCCTGATCTGAATGTATTGGACTTCTCTACTGCACACTAATGGTTCACTGTGACCTATGAATTAAGCATATATTCCTCACCATGAAGTTTGAGACCTATCAAAATATAGCAGCAATCTACTTGTTTTATTTTTTTCCCCCAATACTGGGAATTAAACCCAGGGCTTTCACATTGAGCTATATCCTTACTCCTTTTTAAATTTATTTTTTTATTTTGAGATAGGGTCTTGCTAACTTGCCCAGGCTGGGCTTGAACTTGTGATTCTCCTACTTCTACCTCCTAGAATGCTGGGATTACAGGTGTGCACCACCATGCCTGGCTAAGTTTTATTTCTGACTGTTTCTCTACTTCTGTCCTGCTGTTAAGTGAATAAATTACTTGATATTACTCAGCTGTGGTAAAGTTTATAGTAAAGCCTGACAGTGACTCATGCCTCCTGGTATCCTCTCCTTTGTGTAGTCCCTCCTGCAATCTACACAAAGGTGTGGATACCAGGAGGCATGAGAAAGGCTCCTAGTATTTTGAGGCTGAGAGAGGCTTAGCTATCTCAGCCCCTAGCAGAACTTCCATCTGAAGCCTCATAAGTAAACCTACAGAATTAAATCACATTTTTATTTTAAGCTACGGAATGTGGGCGCAGTTTGTTACGCAGCAGTGGATAACTGAGACAGATATTTTTCCCATTGCCTTAGTTAAAGCATTAAGTCCATTGAAAGCTTTTTCAAAATCTTGCCAGCTGTCTTGTAGGCACAGTTTGTTTCACTGGAACAAAACATAGATCTGGTGGCCTCCCTTCCTGTTTCCATTAGCAGTTTCCTCTCTGCTCTGACAGATTCCGCTACTAGTCTCCTTGGTGCTTTTCTAGCCTCTGCCTGATTTCTGGTCACAAAATCACTGCCATGTGTTTTAAATTTTGTTACGCTAACACTTAGATAGCTCAGAACCCAGTTCTGCCCATTTTGTAAAACATTTTAGTCCAGTTTTTAAGTAGATTATAACATTTTAAAACCATGAATCTAAATGTCACTACTTTTACAACCCTTTTCTTATGCACCTTTTCTTGTGTATTTTTTTCCTTTTTTTTTTTTGGGAAACTTACACATTACTTGGACCTTTCTCATTGTAGCTATGATTCTATCATATTCTTCTCTGCCTGTCTTCTAGATAGTCTCTTGTGTGGTGTCTTACCAGATATTACAGCTCTCATTTTTGTAATCTCTATGGTTTATTCCTCAAAATATGGTCCACAGATTAAAAGCAATAATTTTACTGTGAGGTTGTTACAAACACTAAATCTCAGGCTCCACCTCAGACCTACTGAATCAGAATCTGCATTTTACCAAGATCTTCAGATGATTTGAATACATATTAAAGTTTTAAGAGCATTATTTTAATGTAATACTATTTAGCTCTACATTCAAATTAGTTGGGGACTTTAAAAACATATATATCTGAAAGTACGGGTAACACAATAGATTAATTAAGTCTGAATGTACGGGCTGGCATTTGGTCATTGCACAAGGTGATAATCCAGCCCCTTCTCACCGCTAGGTGATTCTAATTTAAAATCTGAGGCTCACTATTCTAACGTAGAGTTGTCAGATTTAGCAAATAAAAAATATAGGATTCTCAGTTAAATTTGAATTTCAGATCAATGGCAAAAAAGTTTTTGAAATCTGCTAAAAACTTCTTTGCTGTTAGTCTGAAACTGAAATGTAACAGTATCCTAGATTTTATCTGAAAACTCTTATGTGTAGTGTTGCAAGTGATTGTCAAACCTTAGTGTGCATCAGAGCCAGTTGGAAAGGTTTACTAACATAGCGGCCCAGGGGCTGGGGATTTAGCTCAGTGGTTTCACCGTCTGCCTTGCAAGCGCAAGGGCCCCAGTTCGATCCCCGGTACCAAAAAAAAAAAAAAAAAAATAGCATCCTAGGTCCCAACCCTTCAAGTTCCTGATTCAGTGGCACTGGAGTGAAGTGCAAGAATTTCACTTTTTTTTTTGGTATCAGGGTTCGAACTCGGGACCTTGTGCTTGTGAGGCAGGTGGTGGAACCACTGAGCTAAATCCCTGGCCAAGAATTTCATTTTTAATGAATTTTCCAGGAGCCACTGTTGACCTGGTTTGAGAACCATTGCTGTCTCATTAGATTCTCTGAAAGGAGGCCTCCAATTTATGTAAATTAGTGATTAGAAGAAAACTTTTGAAGTAGGTACCATGACTCCTTCCATCAGCAAAAGTGCACATGATAAACTTTGCCAGGGAGATGAGGATTATATAAGATCAGGTGCTTGGGTAAAAAAGAAAATACATTTGTCATTGGGTGACAGCTTCAGATAGCTACAGGGCCCCTATGTGTAACATTCTCTCTAGAGGCAGTTGAAGGCTTGGCTTATAGGTGATGTCTGTTTAGGTTGAGTGAAGTAAATCAGACACACAGGTTTAAATATCATATAGTATCTTTCATTTGGGTAAGACAAAGTGCACAACAAAGGATGGATAGAAGGATACAAGAGGATAGATCTCTTGTAAATGGGAAGGGGTCCAAGAGAGCACGTGTGAGAGGAGAGGGAGAAAGAAAGGAGAAAGAAGAATAAAAATATGCTAGGCAAGGAACCTAATAATTTAAATGAATGTAAATATTATATGTCATGAGTTAAGATTAATAACATTGAAAAGAACAGAAAGGGGATTTTGAGGAGGAGGGAGGGAAGTGGAAGGGAAGGGGAAAGGTATTAATAAAAAGAACTGAGCTATTTTATGTACACGTACTCACTCCCCAAGATGATTTTAAACTGCATGTATTGCAACCATGTACTAAAAAAAATAAAAGATCATGGCTCTAAACCAGAGCTGTCCCATAGAAACATAATGGGAGCCACATATATATTTTAAAACATTTTAGTAGTTACATTAAGATGATTAAAGAAAAAGGTGAAATTAAATTCAATAATATTTTATTTAACCGAATATATTCATGCTATCATTATCTATGATCATTATAAAATTATTGAGATAATGTATGTCCTCTTTTTCATACTAAGTCTTTGAAATCTGGCTTATATTTTACACTTACACTATATCTCAATTTAAACTAACTATATTCCAAGTAGTCACAAGTGGCTCTTAGCTGTCTTATTGAATGGCTCTACTTGAAACCATTGCCTGACCTTGATCATGAAGGCACAGGCTGACTACAGCCAGGTCGGCTGGTAGAAGCCCCATGATCCTCTGACCACAGACACGGACCAGTTTCCAGGTCAGTTGTACCCTGTGATAGTCCCTGGCCTCACCCTCACCCTCTGTACTCCTGTGTCATTGCTCCATGGGAACCATGAGAATGGAAATCTTCCTGCCAAAAATAATGTACCACTTGAAGAGCTCCTGTTCCTCATTCATATAATTTTAGTGACTGGAGTGTGCAAGCGCAGTGGATATTTTCCTTCAATGGGTGAATAATTGATCACACAAGGAGGCTTAACCAAAGGTTCAGTCCAGGAAACCCCTTTAAGACATTGTTTAATCTGGTTCTAAAGTCCTAAGTGCCAAGGAAACTAACATTTCCCTAGCATAGCTTTCTTGATTGTTTGCATTTTCTTTGGAGGAAATTAGCTGTGTGTAAGAAACACAAGTAAAAGAGAAGAAAAATCACCGAAAGTTAAAAGGGCAAAAGTCTTCAACTCTTGAGCATAAAAATAAACACCATGCTATAATTGAAATCTTTGTTCATATTTTATCATAGGTCTATGGCATTTAGTTATGAAGATATCCACATTTTTAGTAATTTTATATTTGATAGTAGAAAAATTATCAAATGTATCACTCTGCGGGAAAATTAGAAATATTCACAGAATTTTTTTTTTTTTTTGGCACCAGGGATCTTACTCAGGTCCTTGCGCTTGCACAGCAGGTGGCGAAACCACTGAGCTAAATCCCCGGCCCCAGAATTTTTAATATATCAGGTCTGTTTCTTAGTCTAAAAAGGTTCAGTTAAGTTTCAGCTGTGAGTTCAGAGACCTAAGGAGACCCTAGGGCTTAGCTATTTTTATGGAAACACAAAGCAGCACGTAGAGGATTCTAAAGCTATGAGCACTGTGATTTGGAATTATGTTTGAGGTCTGAGACATGGGTTAAATTTAACTTAGATCATTAACCAGATGAATTTTAGGCTAGAATTTTAGCTGTAAACAATCTGACAGTGTGATTGGCAGCCTCTCATTATAGAGACATACTGATTAATTAACACAGAGCTTAATTAATTTTGTAAGGCAAGGAACAGTATTTCTTTGCAGTGAAAGTCAATATTTGAATACTTGGAGCCCCTGTTCAGAGTTAATTTCACTCAGATATTTAGCTCATTTTAAATTTTCAGTTCTTGGTAAATGTGATACGCTTCCAACTATTAAAGCAGTTGGGAATATTTATGATATTCTACCTCAAGTAATTTTTGGAAGAATGTGAAATGCAAATGAGAACATTCTTTTATTCTCACTTCAATTTCAAAACCATGTTATTTTATTGTGTGGGTTAGGATGTTAAACCACATCGTTAAAGGCAAAGATGTATATGGAAACTGTTGAACTCCCCCTACTTTTGTTAGGAATCATCAGTGTACATTTAAGTCACTGTGCCATTGTAAAAGCCTGGAGAATTATTTCCTTAAAAATTGGAGTGATTCTTAGGAACTCTGCAGAACATTCATTCCCTTGGTATTTGACCTAGCAATAATCTCTACTCTGTAAATGAACCAAAATGCTATGTTTTCTTCGGTCTGGAAAAGCAGTTTACTGTGAGGATCTGAGGAGAGCTCAGAGATTGGAAACTGGTCTGGATTCTGTCTCCATCTGAGAAAGAAACTGATGGCTGCCAAAGGAGCTCAAGGCAAAGACTGAGTTTCTAGGCAGTCACTTGGACCATCTAAAGCCTGCGCTCAGAACAACAAACCAAGTTGCCCTGGTTGGGTGAGGAAGACAGCCAGCCGAGAACATGCATGGGCCAAGTGCACAGCACAGAGGCACAGAGAGAGATGGGCCAAAGTGGGAGGCAGGGCTCATGACATCAGGCACCTTAGATGGAAGTCCAAGAAAGATATAGGGTATCATTTTTTTTTCCTTTGGGTGAATCAAGAGCTAGAGCAAAGATTGAGGAGTGCATAAAAGGCAAAAGACAGAGAGCAGAAAGGAAATGATAGCCTTCTGAAAATGTCAGAAAGGACCTTGGGAATCAAGGAAACAGCTCCTAGAATCAATTGAGCATCTTGACAGACTTAACACTCATGACATTCTAACTTTACCTCAGTTATTTTGCTTCAGCTTTTGGAACAATTCTCTCCAAGGTAATTTAGCAATTATTTAAAATAGCTTTTAAGTAAATGATACTTAAAAAAAAAAGGAGATATCACTCCTTTTGATTCAAAAGAGAGAGGAGCAGTGTTTCCTTAGTCCTTGAGAATCAGGTTATTAGCACATCTAAAGCCCAGGCAGAACCAGTGATTCGGAATGGAAGGAGGGTGAAGTACTCAGGGAGAGTATCAGGGTTACCTGTGGATACTGAGGCTGAGGGCCTGCTCTTCTCACCGAAGCAACCGAAACATTAGTTCTCAAGCATCTGTGACAACTTAATACTGTACATATAAACCACGGGCATGCAAAAGGGATACATTTTTTTTTTGCTAACAAACATAAGCTGTGACCTTTGGTTGGCATCCATGTTCAGGAAGAGGACGGAAACTAGATTAAAACTGTCCTAAATATCTTCCTTTTTTAGTTTTAATAAATTATTATGTTCAGTTTGTCATTAGGAGAACATACATGTACAAGCTTTAAATGGTTGCCTCCTAGTCATATTAATTAATTGCTTAATTGGGCTCTTGATTGAATCCTTTTCTATGCATAGCATTATGATTTACCAAGAAATATGAAATTTTAAGGCTTCATAAATCTAGTTTCTCTCAAAAGATTGACTGTTTTTCTCAGTCTTTCCCAAGTTTTCCTCTATTTCTTACCTCCCCTAAATATTTAACATCTAAGTATTTCTTATCTACTACAAGGGATGATTGAAAGATATCATAAATGTTTTAATTATAAAATAATTTTATTACAGTAAAAGTCACATTGCCAACAATGGAATAAGTGGATTCCAAGTGAGGAGGACTAATGGCAATGTGTCTTTTTCTATATTAAAAATTATAATGTAGGACTGGGGATTTAGCTCAGTGGTTCCGCTGCCTGCTTCGCAAGAGCAAGGACCCGAGTTTAACCCCCGGTACCAAAAAAAAAAATTATAGTGTAAACACTGACTGTATTTTATGACCACGCTTCTTGATCAATAGTTTATGGCAATTTTTATCAAATAAAAACATTATGGTGTGTCTTCATCCAGCTTATTCAATTGATCTGGCACCATGTGACTTTTGGCTTTTTTCCAAAATCAAAATGAACACAAAAGGTGAACATATTGAGTCAATTCAGGTATAGAGTCATACATGACAGTGCAACTAAAGACACTCATGAAGGAGGACTTTCAGAACTCTTTCAGAAAGTGGCCGGAATGATGGGATAAGTGTTCAAAGCAAGGAGGAGTATTTTGAGGGGGATTAATGGCTATCTGTCTATTATAATAACAATTTAAAAAAATTAAACATCAACAATATTTTATCATACCTTATATAGTAATTATTTCATTTATACTATATTTTTCTATACACTCAATAATTCATATATAATATGTATGTATATATCTAGTATTGAACTCTAGACTCATCCCTAGTTGCTACCTCTCTCTCCAATTGGGTATCTAATAGATATTTTAAACATAATATTTTCAAATCAAAACACGTAAGTTTTCTCTAAAACCTCCTCTTCTCTGTTATTCCAGTCATACAAATTATTTCGTGCAATAAACATTATTGGGTATATCTGAAATGCCAGATAATTGCTTAAAAACATCAGTAAACACAAAGGAGGAGAGGAGGAAGAAAATAAGCAGTAAATGAAACGATGAAGGAAATTACCTAGTGTGTCAGAGGGTAATGAGTGCTTTGTAAGAAAGAAAAAGAAAGTAATGTCAGAGGTAAATTGAGGCCAGAAGCATTAAGTAAGGTGGTGGAGGATGCTACAAAGGTGACATTTAAGCAAAGACTTGACATTGGTGAAGGAATTCAGCATGCAGATAGCTGAAGGAAGAAAGTTCCAGTTAGAGGAACTAACCAGTGCAAAGGGTGGAAGGTAGGGGCCTGCTGGACACACTCAGGAAAGAGTTGGGGTAAGGATAGTGGAGCAGGGGGAGGAGAGATAAAAATAGGAGGTAACATCAGAGAGGGAGAAAGGCCAAGTTGCTGTAGATCATTGCAAGAACTTTGTCTTTTATTGGCGAGAAATGGAGAGCTATTTGAGAGTGACACGATCTTACTCATGTTCTTGGGGATCACTTGACCTTTGATCCAAAGTAAGTTTTAAGAAGGCAAGGTTGAGAGTAATGGCACTAGTTAGGAGGGTAGGGAATAATGATTATATATTCCAGGATACTAGTGGAAGAATGAATGCATTTTCAGAGTACAGTCTATGATATTTTCAGATAAAAAACATGTAGGAATTGAACAGCAGGAAAAGAATTCAAGGAGGAGGTCATCAATATCCGGCAACTAAACAACTGGAATTATGAAGTTGGCATTTACTGAGCAGTGAGGATTGTTGATGAAAATATTCTAAGTGAAATGGTAATTTTTTCACAAGCTCAATACTGTCCAAATTTAGAAACAGAATAGTTCTAGCTCCCCCAAAGACTTCCTTGTTTACATCCTAGCACTGTGCACCCAAAGTAAACCAGTATACTGACTTCTGATTTCATAGATTTCTTTCTAGTTTTTTAACTTTACATAAATGAAACAATTAACATGTACACTTTTGCATCTGGCTTCTTTCTCTGATATGATGTTTGTGAAATTTATCCATGCTATTGTATTCAGAAGAGTTCATTTATTCTTATTTCTGTACAGTATTTAACTGTATATTATAACATCCCAAGGCTATATTTTCATTTTCTTAGTAAGGCCATATAACAATTAATTTTTTAATGTAGCAAAATTAATTTTTTTCACTGTGTAATTCCTTAATTTCTGCATATTAGTGCTTTACCAGCATTATAACCATAAGAACACAATCCCAAGTAACGTACTTTTTAGTTTGAGGCAATCACAGTTTACGGACTTACTTGTATTAGATAAGATTAACCTGTTCAAAACTTAATGGATTTTAAAAAATTAACATAAAAACAGGAATTGATACAATTAAACAAAAACTTCAAGATCTTATTTTAAAAATTCTTAGATTATAATATTTTTTTCAGGCTATAATTACCTGCTCTATAACCCCCAATTTTTATGGTTCAATTTGACTACATCATTTATAAACCTTTTATACCTTTAAGAAAATATAAATGAAAATAACAATTTCTTTCCAAAGGTTTGGAGTTTTCCAAATTTCAAATACCCCTCTCATTTAATAATCTTAGCTTATCTGATATGTGATTTTGGTATCCTGTTTAAGAAAAGTTGTCTATGTCAGAGTTACAAAGATAATCTATATTTACATCGAGAAACTGTGTAACTGTGTCTTTCAAATTTAGATCTATAATGCACCTGGAATTCACCTAAGTATATGGAGTGAGATAGAGGGCAAAATTCAGTTTGGTTTTATTCAGTTAGTTGTAGTGCTGTTGAAAAGAACATCTTTTTCAACTGCAGTGCAATATCTTTCATTTTGCAGTTGGATATATGGGATGTGTCTGTGGATTTTCAGTTCAGTTTTTACTGTTGCCTATCTTTGGATAGACTTGTAAAGCTTTTTACTATAGCTTTTTATTAAGTTTTGGTATTTGATTGTGTGAGTCTTCCAACTTAGTTCATTTTTGTTTAAGTTTGTTTTGCCTATTTTTAGATGTTTGCATTTCTCTATAAATTTTATAAATAACTTGTCAACATAAATTTGAAAATATCATTTTGATTGTGATTTCTTTAAATCTAGAGAGGTCAATAAGAGGAGCTATTGGCATCTTGACAGTAAATCTTCCATGCTAGTGTTCCATGTTAGTTCTCCACTCTATGAGCATATTATATTTCTTCATTTTCTTTAGGTTTCCTTCAGTTTGGCACAGTCTGTTTTGTAGTTTTCTAGGCAGATGTCTTACATTTCTTGGTTTGATTTATTCCAAATATTTTATGTTTACTAGTGCTATTGTAAATAGTGTCTTTTTGAAAATCTGTTGTTTTTAAATCTGTTGCATTTATATAGAAAATGAATTGACAATTTTTTATGTGTATCATTCATGTATCCAGCAATGTAGATGAGTTCACTTTTTAACTCAAGTAGTTCAGCTTTAGATTTATGTGCTCATTCCACATACACAATCATGTATCTATGAGTAATGAACTTTAGAATTTTTCCTTTTTTATCTTTATGTATTTTATTTCCCTTTCTCCATTTACTTCCCTGGAGAGTATCTTTGTTATTTTATGATACTGCATAAAACTGGGATGCTTAATTCATGTCTCATCTTACATACGAGGCTTACTATATTTCACCACTGTAATGTTTTCTACAAAGTTTTGTGGCCATTTTTCATCAAATTCAGAAAATTTCCTTTTCTTATTTATTTTAAATTATAATTCATTTAAAAATACTTTCCTCCCATTTTTGGAATGATCAAAATGTTTTCTTTAGTTTCTTCATATAGAGAATTGCATTGATCGATTTTTTGTTTTTCTTTTGTTTTTTGAAACAGAGACTCGCTGTGTAGTCCAGGCTGGCCTTGAATTCACTATGCAGCCAAGGCTGGCTTCGAATATGTGGCAATCCTCCTGCCTCAGCCTCCCTAGTGCTGGGATTATAGGCACATACCCCCCCCCCAGCTGCATTGATCAATTTTTAATAGTTACACCAATCTTGCAATCTTGGAACAAATCCAACATGATTCAGATATATTACTTCTTGTACCATGCTGGGGCCAGTTTAATAATATTATATTTGAAAGCTTTATGTATATGATTTGGAAAGATGTTGCCTGTCATTTTCCTCTCTTATAATGTTCAAATCACATTGTCCATGGTTCAGCTGTGAGTGCCAGACTAGGTGCTGGCACTGCCAAGGCCAGGTGATTGTACTATGCCATCTCCTGCCCGTCAGTGGCTGGCTTTTTCTTAGTCCTTCTTTTTGTGAAGTGTTAACAATATTAGACCACAGTGCAGTAATCTAAGATACACAGCTTTTACAATTACGATGACTTTCTGGATCAGGAGGTTGTAAGAGAATGTTGCCTGCAGTTGAAGAGTGTTGATGTTAACTACTCATTTCATTGTAGGATGTTATGTCAACTGCTGATGGACCAGTGGCAGGATCGTATCACTTAAGACTCTAGGAAGGATACATCAGCTCAAAGGTAATTGCCAGAAACAAGAGGGCCATCCATTCTTCTTTTAGAACCTGAAGCACAGGCCTGTGTTGTCATCCAAAGATATAAAAACATGTCCCCAGATTCATCTGGACCTTTCTAGAAACCTGGGTGGTTTTCTCTTTAGCCTGCTACTTAACTATTCTGCTTGACCTTTAGAATTTATATAGGCACTGTGAGAAGTTCTTGCTAAACCATCAATTCCCCTCTGGGTTATGAATTTAAATTTAAATGGGCTGAAAGCAAAAACTGTGCTTTATTTTTGGTACTGGGGATCGAAAACTGTGCTTTCTTAAGAAGTAGTGACAGAGGGACACAGATTCTATTGGGAACAATAGGAATAAGATGTTGATGCCTTAAAATAAGTAGGCTCAATAGAATTAGAGTTTTTGCAAAACAGCCTGGAATGTTTCTAAAGAAAATAAACTTAAGAAATGTGTAAAAAAGATCATCTGATACAGTGCTAAACACATGAAAAATATGCACTGGGGGAAAAGCCTATGTAAGCAATGTAGGAAAGCATTCATCATACACAGGTATTATTAAATGCATGAAATAAATCACATGGGGGAAAAACCCTACATATGTATATATATAAACCATATGTATATATGTTAAAAATTCAGTGAAAATTACTCATGTAATGGAGACTGTAGAAATAATATGAAAATTTTGATGTCAATATTTCTTCATTAATTTTCTAGAAAATATACTCTCAGATGGAAATATCCTAAAGCATATTTATTCTGTGTTTTTCAGTAAATTACTTGTAAATATCTGATGTATGTGTCTGTGGTCTTTAGTATGAAAAATTTGAGTTAACATAATTATATATTTTTATGCATACCAATGTTTCCGAACTTAACATATAGTCTCTCCTAATTAAACAAGGTGAATCAAAGTGTATTTTTCTCTTGGAAGTAGGGTTAGTATTTATGCAGTATTTATTTTGTTTTGTTTTTACAATTGGGATGACTAGACCATGAAAAAATAAATTTAACTGTTGGGATTTCCCACTAGGCTTGATTTGAATTTTGTTGGTGTATATACTCCATATTCTGTGTAACAATATATTTTTGTATTTGGTGTTATTTTATATTTGATGGAGAGAGAGAGGCTTGTGAATATGTTTTTGAGAAAGGTTAATTGTTTTCACACAACATGTATATTAGCAATATTGTGTTTTTCATATCCTAACAAAACACCTGCATATATCCCAACATAATTGTATATCATTTTAAGTACATAATTTTGCCTAGTTGCTTTCATGTTGGAGCCAATATTATGTCTTACATAAAATATTGTTTTCTTTCCATGAACATTTTACTTTTCATGCTTATGTTATGAAGACTTAATTTTGTGATAATTTTTCTAACACCTGTATCTAAAAATAAACTACACTGCCATGCGTTTCTGATTGCCACAGGTCAGGAAGAACATAACTTGTCTGGAAATGGATATCATTAATTGTAGTAATAAATCTCTCCAAGAGGTATAAATGGTGGAAGGATTTATCAGTAACAACATTATCAAAGGGATTTTTGTTCACAGTGAAGTTGTTTTGGAAACAATAATTATTGGCTGTGATGAGGCAAATGCCTTTATTCTATTCCTTGATTCTGGGATTCAGATTTTCTTTGGTAATCAATATTGCTTTAACTAAGAAGATGAAATAAGGCGATGAAGGAAAAGAAACTATCAGCTTAATGAAAAGAGGAAATTTACTAAAAAAAAAAAAAAGAAAACAAACTGAACATTGTGTAGTGAAATAGCCACAGGGTTTTTTTTTCATACTATTTCAAAGTCATACTAACCTCAAATCATACCTACTATTAATATAAATACTTGTTGCTTTACCCTTTATCAGTTGGCAGGTCTGGACATGGATACTTAATTGAACTGTTTGACTAAGTTAATTCCTGGGAGAAACTCCTATTTTGTGTATGGGTAAATACACACCTATGATAGCATAGCCTGATTGGCAAATTTTAGTTTTTTTCTTTTTTGAGTATGAGCTCTCATCACACAAAATCTAACCAGTGTCACTCAAAGGAGTCTTTCAGTATGGCATATGGGTAGCTCCTTTAGGGAGGTAAAACAACCCTAGAATCCTCTTTGGGCAAAGGAAAAAGGGCTCAGTGTAGAGTGTGACATCTGCTCCTACCCCAGCCCCAAGGTCAGTTCTTTGACTTCAGTTGTTGGTTACCTTCCTTACACTGGAAGCGTTGGTCATGGTGCCCTCCAGTTTGGGTTTCCATTCTAAGGCCCTGCCACGGGTAGTCCCTGTTGAAGACGGAGCCAGGGCAGACTTATTCTCTGCCAGGGGCGACCACTGCACAGTTACTATGTCCTAGAAGATGGAAAAAAAATGAGGCACACCCGTCCCAGTGGCAGCCAATCTACAGCATGGCAAGTGGCATATAAAATGACCTCGGGCAGAGACCTCATTCTATAAAAGAAAGAGCATGTTTCATTGGAGCCCCACTCTCAGGATCAGACATGAGAAGAATAAACATAATCCAGCAGGGTGCAGTTGCAAGTAGTCATGAGAGTGAGAGGTCGTTTTACAGAAACTGAGGCTGAAGAGGTTATAACCATTGCCTAAACCAGCTAACCTGAATTCTGCTTTACCCTACACCTTGCAGCTAGTGGAAATTTATAGAGCAGGGAGTAAGGAAGCCATGGGATAGTGGGAAGATTCTGGAAGTCAACATCAGAGAAGCACTGAGAAAGTAAAAAAAATAAGCAGCTGGCCATGTTAGTGCTGCATGGTACCCCAGAATGAGAGTGTCCATACTCTCACTAGAATCAAAATCTCCCTATGTCAAGATTGTCTCTAGGATCCCCAGCCACTGCAGGCTTCCTCCCTTCAGACCCCAGTGAATTCTCCATCTCTTTTATTGCCATTTAGCCCCTAACACTAACCCTTACTTGAGCTAACCCAAGGGCACTTGTTTTCTTTTTCAAAAATTTTTGTTTTGGTAACAAGTGCTCACCATTCCATAAACAAAGGCAGTATTTCAAAAGCAAAAACAAAACAAAACCACCACCAACAAAACCCTACAAACAGGAATGTAAGTATGGAGCCATAATTACTCCCTATACACACTACAATTACAAAAAAAATGATAGGATGGAAAATTCCCACAGCCCACTAGAGAATACCTTAGAACACAAAAAAGAATCCACAAGGCTAGAGTGCTATGAATAGCTTCAAAAGGCAGACAAAGAAAGTTTAGGTCATTGGGCTTCAGGCTCTATTAAGCTTCTTCCTATTCTAGCAGAAGACAGGAGAAAACATAAGCTGCTGGAGTTACTGTCAAAATTGTCTGTACCAACTCAAGGTAGGATGAGAATATAGGGCAAGAATGTAAATAAAAGGTGGCAAAGACAAGTAGTCTTGAAATTTAGGCTTTATACCCAACAACCTTTGTCTAATACCGACTTCACACAGTATTATTCTGGCCTTCACCTACCTCCTCTGAATTTAGAAACATCTGGACGAAGTACTGAAAATTGACACCTCAAATCTCATGCCTCCTTCGAACTTTCTTCAGAGGTTTTTCCTCGGGGGGAAAAGAGCTCACAGTGCAGAGGGAAGCATATATTCCAAGTGTAACCAAAGAGAGAAGGAAGCTTATCAACAAGGAAAGCCAACAAAAATCAGAACTTCCTAAGTCCAAAACACAATATTCAGCCAGGTGCTTGGAAAGCATTTCTGAAAGGAATTGCTGAAACTATTGCTAAGAAAGCAGCGATAGTTTTACATAAGAAGTCCATTGCTGACTTTCAGCTGGTTGTTGTGAAGTTATGAATACCAATGGTATACTATGGCTGGCAGATTTTCTGATCCATCAGTGCCATTGCTCAATCAACAGTCACATACTTTGAATATCACTGCTGGTTATGTCATGGTTTCTGTATCTATTATGCAAAATGAAAAGATATTCTTATTTAGGCAGACTTGTATATACAAGGAGAAATACATTGTTCCTAAACATTTGCTAAGTGTTTTACTAATGAATTCATAACAACATTCCAAGTTTCATTTCCTACAATGTTTTTAATTTGTTTTTTCTTTCTTAGCAGAGATGAAAAAGAAAAAGATAATTCCAGGACCTTTTGTCTATTACTCAAAGTTTGTTCCCACTTCTCCGCTTTATCTCCCCTTACTCTCCTGTGGTACAGCTGGACTGGGCTCTTCAGTAGCTCCTTAATCTGCTTGGCCTATTATGTACTTATGAGTTTACAAAATGTCACCCTTACTTCTGATTTTTTTGGTCAGTTTCTTCTGGAACACTTAGTTCTGGCCGCCATAACAAAATTCCATAGACTGCTATTAAATTGGATTAATCAATAAACGTGTTATTTATACTTCTGGAGGATGGGAAGTTCAAGGTCTGAGTGCACAGGTGTGATATTTGGTGAGTGCCTTCTTCCTGGTTTGCAAGTGGCTGCTTATTGCTAGATCTTTCCAAGACTATGAGGTCCTCTCTCTCATTTCTTCCTATAAGGGCACCAAACCCACCCATGAGGGCTCCATGACTTAATTACTTCCGAAGGACTCTAGTTTCAAATATCATCACATTGGTAATTAGGACTTCAACAGACGAATTTGGAGGAAGAACAAACATTTATTCCATATATCTGGTGACACTTAAATACAAAAACTTTTCTTGTCAGAGGCTAACAAAGGAAGACCAAAAGTTCCAGGCCGGGCTGGGATGTAGTGGTAGAGCACCTCTTGGTTCAGCCCCCGTCACCACACACACACACACACACACATACACACACACACACACACACACAAAGTTTTTCTTTAACTCATATTAGTTTTAAATAACTTTGTCAAAATATAGTTGAAAAGTAGAAAGTCATTTAACTCTGTGGACTATGCTTTGTTCCATCTATTCTGTGTTCATATTTATCTGGGGATGACCTCAGCTAACAAAGTAGATTTCCCTCTCCCAGAAGGATTATGGCCAGCAGTAAAGACGGAAGGGTCCCAGAAATCAGGGTAGCATCAAATGCTGAGCAAGACCCAAGCTCAGAAGGAGGAAATGTTGTGCTTACAAAACCAACTTTAAAAGACAAACATAAGCACACCAAAGCAAAATAACAAGTGATCATTAGCAGCTGCATTTCTTCAATGTTTAAACTAGTAGTAAACAGGACTATCTTTGGAACATGATTTCTCTGTAAAAACACACATATCTATTTAATAGAACCACAAAGATTAGTTAACAAAAAATTAGCTAAGAATCATCAGATTTCATTTTTTCAATTGGGTTGTAATTCACAAGTTAATCTGTTGGGAAAAGAAATAACCTTTCCATTCAATGGTGGTGGGAATCAGTAATTGTAGGGTTCCCAGGAAGATTCTGAAAAGTCTTTGTGTATGTAGGGATTTAGGCTGCAGTTTTCCAAATCTGTTAAGTGTGTGAGAAGTGGAGTTGATAGCCTTTTATTTTCCCCAAAAGCTATAAAAGTTTATGAACTTTCCTGAGGATATAGACATAAACCTATAATAGTTTCCAGTGGGACAATATGAACAACAAACGGTTGATGTAGAACTGAATTATAGCCCAAAGTATAAGATAAATATACATGAATTCATACTGATATAAATAAATGATGGAATAAATATATTGAAGAAAAAGAAAAAATATTTGCAGTATAATTCTAAATAATAATTTATAGCCTTTCTCTCCTCCATGAGATGGAGTCTGATCTTTCTCCACCTGGAGTGTGGGCTAATTCGAGTGATTTTCATCCAAAGAAGAGTATGGTGACAGTGACTTTGCAGTAGAGAAACCTGGGAGATGTGATTTTAAGGGATCAATCCCAACATCAATCAGAACCCTTGTCTAAATGGCCCTTCTCCCCTCAAATCCATAACCACATGGGAAACCCATCAGTCAAAACCAAATGAGGGAAATCTACAGCCCTTTCCTGGAATCCTTTCCACCTGTCTTCACATCTGTCCAAGCCAAGAAGCCTAAGTAATTTCCACAGAGGAGGCGTGACACAGATGTTGTGCAGTACTATCCAGAATGGGAATCTGAAATAGAAAGGCACTTGCCCCTAAACTAGTGAAATTTGCATAAAGCCGGAGTTTAGTTAATGGTAATGGACCACTGCTAATTTGTGGTTTTGACAAACACACCGATTATGGGAACACGGGCTGAGGGATGTAGTTAACTGCCTGTAATATTTTTGTAACCTTTCGTCAGTCTCGAATTGTTCAAAGATAAAAAGTTTATTAAACGACAAAAACAAAGCAAAAGTTGAACTTAGGCTGCAAGTGGGAACTTGCTCAAACGCAGCAGCAAATGTCTCTCTTTAGCACAGGTCTCCGCGGAGAGGCCTGCGGGGACACCTTCCGGTCCTTGTGCCCTGGGCGTGCCCCACCGGCGGGAGCCAGGCTCCTCCCCGGAGTCGCCCTGGCGCCGGACTCTGCCCGGGACAAACCCGTCGGGGCGGAGCCCAATCAGCGAGCAGCTCCGCCGGCTCCCACTCTAGCCCGGGGGAGCCTAGCGGAGGAGCGGCCAGGACCCAGCGCGGGCGAGCGCTCTCCCAGGTAGGCGACCCCTGCCGTGCGTGCCAGGGGCGTGGGGTCCACGCGCGCTCGGAGCGGGTGTCCCGGCAGAGCTCAAGGCGCCAAGAACATTTCCTGGCGAAGGGTATTGACGAAGAGGCTTTTCCTCCCAGCAGCCCTGCCGTAGTGTCAGATTCACTGGTGAGACCTCGTCTCAGCCCGGCTGTTAGTTTAGGTTGTTGTTAACCAGGCCCTTTAAGGTCCGGGCGATTTCTCAGCTAATTTCGGGGGCCTTGGGGTGAAGCCCTCTGAAAAGCGCTGTCGCTTGTTAACTCCAGAGCGGGCGACCCTGCGTCCGCAATTTTTAACGGCGAAGAGGAGCCCAGGCGGCTGCCTAGTCCTTCTTTCATTCATTCGCAGACTTCATAGTTGTTTCATGTGGAGAATCAAAACTCCTCCCCTTTTTTGGTCTATAAAGACTAGATGAAAATTCAGAATATAAAAGGGAATTATTTTGCATTTGCAGTAGGGAAAAGGCGATCAGCCCTTGTGGTTTTACCTGATGCCATTAAATATTCAGCTCTATGGAAGACTGGTTTTCCAGAAACTTGAGCCGGGCTGGAGCCTCGGGTGGCCAGCGCACAGGAGGTCTGCTGTTGGTGAGCAGCACTGTGTGGGGTTGCTCCTCCCCCTCCCTACTACTCAGTTCGGGACTGAAGGCGCTGTGCCCCAGGCAGGGAAGTTCCTCCTGCAGCTCCTCAACTAACTATTTACCCAAATAATGAAAACGGATTGCACTTCCCTGGGACCTAGGCAAACTTCCTGAGAAAGTTCTTACCATTCCTTATGTACAAAATAAATTGAGCCCCTAAGGACTTTTGAAATGATTATAGATAATGTTTTTTGAATTACTAATAGGCCTGTTGTGGTTAGCTTGGTTATTTACAATGTGCTTAACAGTGGACTTTGATTGCAATCCAAATTTTAACCAACGCTGAAAAATGTAAGCTAAGCTCTGGAAAAGGAGGAGCATATTTTCTTGGGATGATGATTGAAAAAGAAAAAAAAAATTGAAGATTTTAAAGGAAACCTAAAATAGCTTAATTCTAATTTCATGCAGATTAAATGAAAACTAAATGTATAGTTCTGGATGCCAGTGATCTAGGGGAAAATGAACAAAATGCAAAATAAGAAAATTCTATCCATCCAATTATTTTTTCCTTTAAACTAGAAAAATATGACAATTATTACATTTTCTCCCAGAGTGGAAAAAAATCAACTTTTTTGAAGTTATTTTTACCTTTTGTTCTTTTTTAAAAAGCTACTCTGTTGGAGGTACCATTCATACATCATAAAGTACACCTCAGTTTGCAATTCAATGATTTTTAGTACATTCACACAATTTTGCAACCATCACTACAGTCCCATTTTAGATCATTTTACCATTTCTCCAAAATTCCTAGTGTCTGCTTGCAGTCACTCACCATTGCCACCCCTGCCCTAGGCAACTCCTGATCTACTTTCTGTCTCATTAGATTTGCCTTACCTGGGCATTTCATGCAAAGGGAATCTATGTGATCTTTAGCTCCTGGCTCGTTTCACTTAGGGTATAGGTTTTGAGGTTCATAAATGTTGTACCCTGTATCCATTTTTATTGGTTCATTTTTATTGGTAACCAGTATTCATTCCATCTGATAACTATGCTACATTTCGTTCACTAGTCAGTGGGCACTTCTGCAATTACATTTAAGTAGTAAGATACGTTGGTCTGACTTTCATGACAGCATAATTGGAAAATAACTTAAATGAATGAACTTCTTATTTAATGTTTTGATTCAGTATGATAATTTAAAATGTTAGTATCAAGTTAAATATGCAGGTTCATATATTATTATTATTATTTTTGGTAACAGGGATTGAACTTAGGACCTTGCACTTGCGAGGCAGGCGGTGGAACCACTGAGCTAGATTCCTGGCCCTGCAGGTTCATATAAAGTAGTGGCATTTCCTAAGTAGAATTTTCTAGAGAACCAAGTAAGTAGGAACCTCTTAATATTGTGAGAATGTTGACTTTTGGTGTATTTCCATTAGGCGTTAGGAACCTTGAACATCATGTCTCAGTCAGAATTGTTGTCTTTTATATCACCATTTCTGCTGCATTGTGCTAATGACAGGTACATTTGAGGCAGGGGACATCACACTTGACAACTTTTACTTGTAGGGATTTCTCTTATTAGGCAGAAACCCATCGAATGTGGCAAATTCTGTGAACCTAATGAGAAGATGATGTTTTTCTGAATGCCTTTCAGTTACTACTCAAATTGCAAACTCTTATTGTGGAAAAAAATTAAAATAACCTGAAGTCTGTTTTATTGGCTACATAGAATGCAACAGATTTTTAAACACCTAAAATTTTAAAACATGATTGCCTAAGTCAAATAATATAGTTTTCCCAAGGCTGAATGTGTTCATTTACAACAGTGTTTTTCTGCTTGAAGTGTCAGAACAGCTTCCTGAGCCTCCTAGGTGAGAATATTACCATTTGGATGACCTGTGATTAGATGAAGCGAACAATCTTAGTGCGTAGCATTCTCTTTTTTCCTTTGGTAAAGGCTTTAAAAACGATGCACTTTTCTCATGTTAGAATGACAGTTTCATTCCACGTGTCTCCTGAGAGGTATGTTCTGTACTCAGGAATCCATCTTCATCTTTCTCCCTTTCATATAATTCAGGAATTGGGGTGGAAACATTCACCACGCTATGTGGCCCCACCAAGAGGAATAAGGCTTGATTAGCACAGAGGAGTGAGAGACTTCTAACTATTTTTGTGAGTTCAATTATATTGTCATGATCTGGTATAAGGGAACTTGGTGTTATCCAGGACAAGTACTGCTTCTCATCTCTGTGTTTTCTGTGATCACCTGGATTTTGGGAGAATGCTGCTTCTGATAAGCTGGAAATCTTCATGACACAGAAGGGTGAGCAGATATGGTGTCAAAAAGATGGTCTTGACTGTTTCACTCCCTGAATGGGTTTTGTAGTTATTGACCCAACAGTCTACGTGCAAGTGAAAAAATATGAAATAAAAGATATATTATGAATCTCAAAAGCTGTTAGGAACGGGATAGGTAGATGAGAGAAGGTTCACAAGTTCCATTTAAATCCTGTATTTCCCTGAAAAATAAGACCTAGCCGGAAAATAATCAGCCTTGACAACTAGAGATCAAAAATGCCAGGCCCAATCTCCCTGTCCTTGCTTTTTCTGCCATCACTATTCTCTTGCTCAGTGGCCACTCTGTAAAGCAGGTAAGGCTGATCGGGACTGTTTTTTTTTCTTTTTTTTTGGTACCAGGGATCGAACTTGGGACCTTGCACTTGCAAGGCAGGCGGTAGCACCACTTTGCTAATTTTCATTGGGTGTTTGTACCTGTACATGATATATCTTGGTTCTTATTTTTTTCCCCATTACCTGTGCACCCTTCACCCCCTCCACCCTTCCCTATTTACATAGATTTCATTTCCGTTTTTTTTCTTTTCTCATAGTTTTTTGGGACTGGTATTTTTGATCTCTAGTTTTCAAGACTGATTATTTTCCAGCTAGGTCTTATTTTTGGGGAAAGAGGGTCTTTTGCAGATATTCTTATAATTCTTATATATTGTAGTGTATTTCCTTCTACTTTTTTGCCTTAGTAAATTGTGCTTGTGATTAACTTTTTAAAGATGTTTTAAAGATTTTCTTTGCTTCTGTCATCAGACTGGATGTCAACTTGCATGGACTATTGTTGTAGCATTTATAGTTCTATCTACTTGTATACCTATTAGTATTCCACTTGCCATTTCTTAGTCCTTTGCTTTTTTTTTTTTTTGTCCATTTACATGTTTTTGTGGTCAATAATAAAAAGCGAAGTAAAACGAACCCAGTTAATTGTAGCTTCCAGGTAGTTATAAAATCAGTGAAGTTTCTTGGATTTTGAAATTTCAGTTGTACTTTACTTGTTCTATAGTAGTAGGTTTTATATTTTTAAAATAAAAGTACCATATACAAATTTACTATTTAAGTTTTAGCAAATTGTTATAATCATGGAATCACCATCAAAACACAAAACAGTTATGATGCTTCCCCCCAACAGCTCCCCCAGTTCTCTTTTGCAATCAGTCTTTACCCTACTCCCAGTTCCAAGCAGTCACAGTTCTGTCTCCAGTTCCTATAGTTTTGATTTTGTAGAATGTTTTATAAATGGAACCATAGGGTATGTAGCTCTTCGAATTTGGCTATATTTAGTCAGCATAATGTATTTGAGATTGTATCCATGTTGCTGTGTGTATCAGTGGTTCATTTCTGTGTTAGTCAGCTTTCTGGCACTGTAACCAATAACCTGAGGTAACTTAGAACAGGTTTGTTTTGGCTTACAGCTTTGAGGTTGCAGCCCATGATCAATTGGCCCTGTTGCTTTGGAGCCTGTGGTGAGGGAGAACATCATGGAGGAAGTGTATGGCAGGGCAAGCTGCTTACCTCATTGCCAGAGGAAGAGGAGGGGGCTGGGGTCCCACTGACCTCTTTAAGGGTTGGCCTCAATGACCTGAAGACCTCCTGTGAGGCCCTACCTCTTAAAGGTCTACCTCTCCCAAGTGCCTCAATGATGACCATTAAGTTCCCTCATGGGAACTTAAGGGACATTCCTGATTCAAATTATAGCAATTTATTTTTATTGTTGAGTAATAGTCACCTGTTGATGAATATTTGAACTGTTTCAGTATTTGGCAGGTATGAACATTTATGTTCAGATTTTGTGGAACATAAATTTTCACTTCACTTGAGTAGACACCTCAGAGGTTTCTGGGTTGTATAGTTTGTATTTAACTGTGTAGAAAACTGTCAAATGGTTGTCCAAAGTGCCTGCTTATTTTCCATTCCCGGTAGCAATAGACAGGGGTTCCAACTGCTTCACATCCTCACTGATACTTGCTATTAACTCCACCCACCCCGTGGCTAATTTTTAAAGTGAAGTAAATTATGTTATGCCTAAAATGCTCTGGGATGAGTCTAGAGAGCTATAGCTATTTTATAAATTCCTAAAGCTACTTGCTCTTAAAATATTTCATAAAGCCGTACAGGAAATGTTCCCAAAGAGCACTGTGTAAAAGTTTTAAGTGACTATGCTATATGTCACCAACATCTGCTTCTTTTCATATTTTCTTCACTGACAAATTATAACTGGCTTTCAGGTTGATTTGTTATCTGAAGACTTCAAAGCAGGAGAAATAATTGGCTGAATGAGTCAGAAAGGACCTTAGGCACTGGCATCTTCAAATGATGTCCTAGAAGCAAATGTCCACAAGTTATGAATACTAAATGTAATTATTTAATATTAATTTAATATATGTCATGTGTCAGATACTCCATTAAGTACTTTTAATGCATTGTCTCATTTAATCTCCCATAACGCTAAGGGGAAGTACACATCTTCAGCTGAAGTTTTCAGATGAAGAAGTTGAGGCCTAGAGAGTTGCAATAATTTCCCAAAGCTGTCCACCCAGAAAGGAAGTAGAAAAGATTCTTCTAGGCAGTACCTATGAAGCCAGATCCTCATTTTTTAGCCATAAAACGAAATCACCCCTGTTCATAGAATCAATCTATTGGCACAACATCTGCTCAAGCTTCTGAAAAGCACATCTGGAATCTAATATCTGCAGTCCCTTGACTATTACTGGAGTTTTAGGGCAGAACTCTGGCCCCTGAACTCCCAGGAAGGATGAAAAAATAGGCTCAGCGGTCATCTCAAAACACTAATCAAGGAGACGAATAGTGGTGAAGGGCAAGAAAGGAGCTTTAATCAACACGACAGGCTGAAGAGGTTCCAGTTCTGTCTTGAGGTGCTGACCGAAACCTTGGGGTTTTATAGAAATGGAGAACAAAGGCAGTGAAGGTAATCTTAGTCAAGCCTTGGTCCGGTTGATCAGTATCTCAGGAATGGTTCTGTGAGGTTCTGGGACAGCCATCATTGCTTGAGAGTGCAGTTCAGTTCCCATTGTAAGAGGACAGCTTCTGCGTGTGGGGCCGCTTCGGTTCCATCATGGGGTAAAGGCTCCTGCTTGGGGGATGACCTCATCATATCTGTGAGGCACAGCTTTTTCTGGAATCTGAGGTGACTGCAGGTATAGGACAATGACGGGACTCCTAGACATTGCTTAGGGAGTCTGGAACTGGACATTGTTACAGTTGGTAATTTGGCGTCCCTGAAAATCCCAATAATTTCTTACTCTGTTCTTGGTGTCCACAGACTTGAAAGGTGATGAGATAGGCTGCGTAAATTTAGGCCTAAAAACCCTTTATTACTGGTTATGGACAGACTGTCCATAAGTGATTAATATATGCTGAGAGCTGAGCAAGGATCTGACCTAAAGTTTTTAAGGAGACAAGTATAAAAGTGAAATAAGACAAAGATGACAAGCTTTATCCTGCTTTCAGTTAGCTATTGGATACCAGCTGGCCCAGCCTCTAAGTCCTTATTATGGTGACTTACTTTAGAAACTATTTTGGTTAAGAATCAAGTGAGGATTAGAAATTCACTTATAATGTAGGAGGAGACAAGATGGTAAACTGGAATGAGCCAGCAGACTCACCGTAAAGGTCTAGAATCATGGCTTGGGATCTCATAACCATCATTAACTAGCTGTCTTTGCTTAATCTTGCTGAGCTGGTTTCCTCAGTTGTAAAAAGGGAATAATAATACTGACCTCTCTGGGCATATATAAGGATCAGTATAAGAAACATACTCTACTTGGCATATTGTGGGCATTCAACAGATTTTCCTCACTCTTTCTTACACTTTCCTAAATGGGAAGAGAATCATTATTTGCACCTCTTTGCAGTTTAGTTGTCGAACTGAGCACCAGCTAAAACCTTCAGCTGTCTTTCAGAGTTTAGGAATCAATCTGTCTGCGTTTAGGTGGTGAGGTCAACTTACAGCCTTGAAAACATACCATTTCTCTGAGACTTAGTTGCACTGTATATTATGCTGAAGATAAAAACTACTGCACAGTGCTGTAATACTTAGCTTTAACAATATATGGAAAATAATTTGTTGCTAAATGGCACAGTACTTTATCAATAATATATATTTGTACATTATGTTCGTACCAGCACTTCAACCCCCCCCCCCAAATAAATAACTTTTATTTCATATGTGAGAATTTTTCTACAGGACTAACTATGATATAAATTTATATGTGTATACAAATGAAAAGCATATGGTTGAGTGAAATTAAGAATATCTTAAATGATTACTTGAAAAAAAAACTTGGGCTCAGTGTTAACATGCATGTTTTTGTTGCGCGATGCATCATTTTGAGGTAAGCTGCAGTCACCTGAGATTTATCCAGCTGACACTGGATGTCACCATTGTGCTGCGCAGTGTAGCTGCAGAACAGGTGTTTCTCTTCAAGGACTTGGAGATGTTAGCCTTTCCTGCCTCATAACCTCATTATCTGGTGGTTATAATTTGTGATTATCTTTTGTTATAGTTTGTGATACCCAAGCTCTATGGAATAATGATAAAGCACAAAAGAACTCTGCTAAAACCATTTGGGGTTCCTGGTTGCAAACTAGAATAATGGGTGAATGATTTGGCAGATGAAAAATTTACTAAAAGGATGTGGAGTAGCTCCCAGCATTCATGGAAAAGTTGCAAAGCTAAGATTGGAAAGTGGGAGATCTGGTGTACATCAGCAAGATCGGGCCTCAGGAAGAGCTAGACCTGTCTGTCATTGCTACTCGCCACCAGATACCACCATTGGCGCTCCTGCCACTCGCCACAAAGCATCATTCTGTCAGGCTTCTTTCTTTTCTTGAATGCTAACTGGGTTTGTGTGGCCTCCAGCTTTGCCAAGGCAGGTGAGCAGTCTCAGTGTCACATTTGAAGGGCCAGCGCTCAGTGGGCCGAGTCTGAGTGTTGCAGCTGTCTGTGCTCCAGATCCAGGGAGTGAGGAGTGTGAGGGATCGGGATCATTCCTGCAGGACTCACACAGACAGCGATTCAGTATCTGGGAAAGAGATTCAGGGGCCAGATAGCCAAATGTGCCAAACATCTTCCGTGGTACTCTTCAGCCAGCACAGAAGGGAGCTGTGGCTGCTTGCCTGGCCTGGCCACGCCGCATCTGACAGCTTCGCAGACTTTGGTGAACCCTGCCTGTTCTTCAGCCCTTGGGAGTCACACAGCTAGGGCTAGACCTGCTTTAATGTGGCCAAGAAAAAGCCTTCTTAGGCAAACTGAAAGTCTCAGAATGTTTCAGTGAACTTTTAAAAAAATAAAAAGTGAGCCCTCCAACATTAAAAGAAAAGGAAAAGACAACAGCAGGATATGTGGTGTACTATGGTGCTCTTTGAGCACTAATATGAGCAAAGGCCAGCCTCTGCTCTGTCTTCCCTCCTTGCTGACGCCCTGTACTCCCGATTGCCATATGGCCTGCATGTGCTTTCATTCCATTCTTTCTCTCTCCCTCTTTCATACTCACGTTGGCGTCCCTCATCACTCATCCCAAACAGTGGCTCCTTTTATGCCATTCACAGCACTGTCAACAGCTCCCATACTTATGTGTTTCTTTCATGTCTGTCTTCCCCTCTGACCTGTGAGTCCCATGGAAGCAGGGTTTTGGTCTCACCCCTGTAGCAACAGCTCCTAACACAGCAGCATTTAGTAAATATTTACAATAGGGAGGGATGAATCAAGGGTTAAGTAAAGGAAGGAAATGCCTTTGTTATAATTTCTATACTATGGATATATGGATACATATATGGATATATGTATACATATATGGATATATGTATTTAGGTTCCTAGGGCTGCTGTAAACAAATGCTTCAAGCTAAGCAGCTTGAACATAGAAATTTATCACCTCACACTTCTGGGGCTTGGAAATCTGAGGTCAAGGAGTCTTCAGGGTTGATTTCCTCCAAGAGCTATGAGGGCAAATCTGTTCCATGCTTGTCCCTGGCTTCTGCTGGTTTGCTGGCCACGTTTGGTGTTCCTTGTTTTGTAGAAGCATCACTCTGAGCTTTGCCTTCAGGTTCATGTAGCTTTATCCCTGTGTGCTCATCCTAGCTCCAAGTGGGAATAAAGATTCAACTGTATGATCTCATCTTTCCTTACTAATTGCATCTACAATGCCCCTATTTCCAAATGAGTTCCCATCCTGAGGTGCTAGGGCTTAGTACTTCAACCTATGAATCTGGAGGGGGTACCCAACTTATAACAAAGCCTGATACCTGTTTATTGTGTAATATTTCAGCTATTCTCATGTCATGAGGCAGTGTAATTGGTTTACATTGTTCTGGATATCCAGTATGTTCTCATTTAGAATTCCCAGTAATATGTGTGCATTGCTTTGTAGACTGTATTCATTAGATGCTAGCTTCATCATTGAGAATGTTGACAAATTATTGATGGTTTAGTAATAAAGAATTAGTGCCATGGATTTGTTAGTCTTAAAATCCCCCAAAGCACATTTTTCCTTTATAGCCCAGCTCAGTATGCAGATTTAAAATATTACCTGGTTCTTCCCTGCAGGGGAGAAAACCACTCAGTCTGCTTGTCAGCCTTAACTATGGATAATGGTCTCATATTTTATTTACTTATTTGACAAACATGTGCAAATCATTTATAATGTATTTTACGGGCTAAGTGCTTGACAAATATTAACTCACAAGCAACCCCATGTTGGCTATTATTGTGAATAATTAATATTTGCTAAATTTTAGGGCTAATGAAACGGAAGCACAGAAAGGTTAAGGAACTTGCCCAAGGTGAGATAGCTGCTGAGTGACACAACAAGGGTATGAAGCTAGGTGGCTGTAGAACCCGCTTTCTTCACAGAAGCCACAAGGAAAAGTTCAGGGTGTGATAGGACAAGGCCAAGATGCTTTGGCTCAAGTGAAGGGGACAGAGCCCTGTCTGTTCAGCACCTCCCTCCTTCCTTGGAACCCTGTTTGAAAAGCTCTGACCTAGGATACAACTCCTTTTGGTGTGAGGCCATTTGTAAGCTGCCTTCAATCCATTCTAGCGTAAAACAAATAAAGTCTTTCCTCACTTTAATTAACTGATTGTGTTTTATTTTGAAAACTTTATCTGCCTAATCTATTTCTGGCTGGAATAAAATGCTAACATGGATTTTCCCCAGGATGGTAATGCCATATGGCAATTTGGACTTTGCTGGCTTATGTCCCCCTTGGGTTTCTTCATACAAATCAAGGACTATGGGCACAAAAGTTTTCAGAACACAGAGAAAAATGCAATTTAATTTCATATGGATAGAACTGGATGTAAAACTTTGTGATTAGATAGACACAACCTACCTCCTTTGTTAAGGGTTGCTTTTCTTCTATGGTTATTAATAATATAAAATAAAAGGTGTAATAATATTGATATTTACTAACTACTGAGTGTCTTCTATAACTGGGCATAACAAAAGAACTCATTTTCATAACTGTAGACATTATCACCAATGTTTTGCAGACATGTAACTTAAAGCTAAGATTTTATGTAACTTCTTTAATCAGTGAGTGGAAAGGGCAGGATTTTTGAGAAAAAAATTAAGAATTCTTTCTGAGGGATTAAGGATCAGAATTCTTGAGATTAAGAAAAAAAGGCACAAAAGGATATATTTTAGGATATATAGGTTAAGGCCTGATGTAACTGTCCAATTATGAAAGTCTGAGAATGTAGTGGGATCCTTTCTAAGGATTGATTCTTTGCTATGATAAAATGCCAGACCTCATCTGTTAATGTACAAAATCATAAAAAAGAAAAATGGAAGTGAATCAGTCAAATGAAATTGTAGATCAAGGGGGACTGAACTGAAAGAAATCCACCCCAGGCCAGATTGGTTGCTTCCCTTGCTTCCATTTTGTCACTGGTCTTTTGCTTCTACTCCCTGCCACTCCCTGATCCAGGTGTCAGCAAACGTTTCCTGGAAAGGACCCAACAGTAAATGTTTTAGGCATTGCTTGCCATGTATGTTTTCTATTCCAGCTGCTCAGCTCTGCTGTTATAGGGTCAAAGGAGCATGGACTATATGCACACAAATGGCCATGGTTGTGTTAAAGATTCATTTATGGACATTAAATTTGAACTTTTCTTGAATTTTTTGAACCATTCAAAAATGTAAAAACCACTCCTGCTCAAAGGCTATACAAAGAGATGTGGTTTGCTGACCCCCTACGCTGGCCTGACCATCCTCCCTCTGGTTTCCCAGCATGTTGCTTGTCATGTCTCAGGTGTTTCGTTTGCTCTGAGCATTTAAATGTTGCTTTGGACCAGGTTCTTAATCCCTGAAAGAGACTTTAGAGGAGGGAGTGAGAGAAGTCCTTGCGCTCACATTCTGCACAAGCCAACTTGCCAGATCAACTTCAGCAGAAATAAACAGAAGCCATAGCTACTGTCTAAGAGGATTTATAATTAAATGGAAAATTCTTGGCATGCTCTGTCAATTTCATTGAAGATTAAAGGATAAATGCAGGACTTTGTAGTATTCCCAAAGCTATCTTATTTCAGAGTGCTGCCAGCTGATGGGAAAATTCTTCGTGTCTTTTAGCAGCATAGGTAATTTTTAAGTTTTAAATATTTTGTTGCTTCTTTCTAGTGAAGCCAACCTTCTTAGGATGGAAACACCCTGAACTTGGGTGACCAGGTCTACCTTGGTAGACCAAGGCTCGAGTTTTACCTCTATTTGTTCTACTGTGATCGTGGGTAAGTTAGCAACATTATGGGATTCTTGGTTTCCTTATCAGTAAAATGGGTTTAATAATTCTATTTCTCTGGTCTTTTTGCTATGCTTGATTTTTTAGTTATTATTTATTACAAATATTTTAAACAAGACTGAAATAGAGGGGTCTGATGAGTTCTATTTTCCAACACCCAATTTTAACAATTACCTATATTTTGCTAACTTTCTTTCATCTTTCTCTAAACTCCATTTTATCCCTATTATTTTATTTATTTTTCCATTTAGTTTATTGGTACACTTTAGGTATACAATACAGTTATATTCATCATTGGGATCATGTACCTTTACATGATGTATCTTGGTTCTTATTTTTTTCCACATTCCCCTGCCCTCCCTTCACCCCCTCCACCCTTCCCTATTTACAAAGACTTTGTTTCCATGTTTTTTCCTTTTCTCATATTTTTTCTTTTCCCTTCTTTCCTTTCCCCTACCCCTCCCACTTCCCCTACTCCTTTAGACATTTTCTTCCTATTTCACAATAATATCCCTAATATTTTAAAGCAGCTCCAAATGTAATATATCTCAGCTACAAACTTTTCAGTGTATATTATTGCTAGATAAGACCCTCTAAAAATGTCATAATTGCATTATCACAGCTACTAAAATTACAATGGTTCTTTAATATCAGCTATTTTCCAGTCTCAAAAAATATCTATAAATACTTGGTTTATTTAAGGCAGGATCCAAACAATAACCATATGTTGCATTTAGTCATATGATTCTCAAGACTATTAATTTATGACAATTTTTAATTATGCTGAGATTGATTAATGAGGTCTCTCAGGTTAATGTATTCCTCATTAAACTTTCACATGATACTTTTAGCTTTGGTTGATGATTTTTGTTTAGATCCACCTTATTTCATAAAGTGTTGTAAACCATAAGTTTTTTTTTTTAATTCTGTCAATCCTTTTGAATTTATTAGCTGGAATGTTATAGGAAACTTTCCCATGTCAACTATTTGGTTACTATGAAATATAGTTCAATTATGGTCTGTCTCTCCATTGAATTTTTGCCTTACCAACTTCCAGCAGTGAACAATGAGGGCAGTCGATGTGGGGATTTTTTCACCATCATCATAAAATGAGAGATTTAGGATTTTTGATGTATTTTAGTTTATTGCAGTCATTCCTCTTCATTCAGCATTTTCTCTTGTGGATATGAGTGGTAGCTTAAAGTTACTTAACACATTTTATGCCTTTGACCTGAATCAGCCAAGAAGCCCTAGTTTCTTCTTAGGAAGATATGGTATACAAAGATCACAACCTGGCCAGCAGGAGTGCTAATTGCCAACATTTAGATGCTTTTCAAAAGATAGCGGTAGAATGTATTTTTTTTTTTTTTAAGGAAAAGTAATTATTTTTGTACTAATAATTCTAGGTCAGATTGTAAAAATTTTACCTAATGTTTTTGGCTCTGAATTTTTTTTCTGCTAAAATCTTGATTCTTAATGATCTTACCTCTACTTATTGGCTTTGTTCTACTGTATGTACTTGAGCACATGAAACACACACACACACACACACACAGTAGTTTCAAATTAGCAATACCAATGTTTCCATTAATAGTGTTATTGGCAATATAGTTTGAAATTGTTTTGCCATTCTTTTTGTTCTTAGAATAATTTGCACAAAAGAGATATTTATTGGCTTTTGTGCTTTTAAATCACTTGAAATAATTCATTGATTATGCCACCAACTTGGTATACACATTTTTTGGTTTCATTTTGATTTATTTTGCTAAGACTGCTTTTTAAAAATTTTGTTTTAGAATTGTTTATATATATGGTTCTGTGTCAAACTGTAAGACTTAGATTTTCCTCTTCCACTCAACATTTCTATTTTTCTCATATAATATGATACCGTAAATTCTTTTCTGCACTATACTTTAAGACCTCATAGCAGAAGTTTATTCAACCAATTCTGGTTTTGTGTGGATTTAATTGCAAATGATTCCATAGTATATAGCCTTTGCAAATAATTCCTTAGTATGTAGCCTTTATAGACTATGAATAAAGATACATACACAAACAACACAGTATTTTTTAAATCTGAGAATTGAACCCAGAGCCTTGTAGATGCTAGGCAAGCACTCTACCACCATGCTACATTCCCAGCCCACAACAAAGTTTTATTGTAATTATATTGTTAGCTCCACAGACATTTCTTAAGCACTTACAATGTAGAAGAATATAAAGATGAGTAAGACCTGTATCCTTGAATTTTTATAATGCAAAATGATGCTGAATAAAAAAGAAAAAATTTGAGGTTTTTTTTCTCCCTTGGATTATTTCATTTTCAATCGTTTAATCATGATTGTTTCCATGATGTTATTTCATGTAAAACTGATTCCTGGATATATGAATATGTACACATACCAATGATAATTTTCATTACAGTCCTAACTCTAAGTTTGTGAACCATGTAATTATATAATCAAAAACGTCAGTTTTGCTTAGGTGATTTTTTTTTTAAAGACAGAATTCACAATGACAGCAGTAACAGTGACCGCAGAATTTCCCTCAAGGGGTAGCAGAGAAGATAACTCTGCCTTGTATGAGTCTACATCGGCTCACATTGTTGAAGAAACTGAATACGTGAGAAAGGTATGTGGGTGCGAGAATTCACTTGCATGATGTGTATTTTTTTGATAAATTCTAATAAGGGTTGGTGGGCTTTTTCTTCCCTTGTTTTCATATGGAACATATGAAAAGTAATAAATCTGCTTTGGCAAAAGGCAGTCACAATAGCTGACATTTGAATGCATAGTAGTTTCTCCTGAGGATTTGAACCTGATCCCACACTTAGAGTAAAATGATTTTCTTCACTCAGTAAAATTGAATAATGGGCCAGAAGGGTTCATAACACCTATCAGGGCTTAATTTGCCCCGCACTATTCACTGCTGGATTTCCTACTGTTTTATAACCTTTCTCAGTGGTTTCATGAGTGCTGATCTGAGTTCCCAAGTAGATGTTTATGTTGCCTGCTGAGTTTCTCCCTCCTTACCTTCTTCCTTTTCACAGTTCAGGGAAACTATTGCCAATGTCTATATGTCTATATATTCCTTCATTAAAAAGTGAAGTATTATGAGAATCCAAGGTGATAAGGGCTAACAAAAGGAAATAACCATGTTAACTGTTTCTTACAACAGATGAATAAATTCTGACACAGTTCATAACTTGTTCAAATCAACTAATTATATTATGCTGAATGTCTCACAGTTCCATAGGTCATTAAGACATGGAGCTTATATTTGATGTATAAATTTGTATGATCACCTCTCAGTGATTATTCTGCAGTAATTACTTAATAATAATTATTTTGTAGTAATTATTAGATAGAGATTATTTTGTAGTAATTACTAGATGGTAATTTTGTAGTGATTATTAAACAGTAATTGTTTTATAGTAATTACTAAACAGTAAATTAGTACTAAATTATTATGTACACGAAATAGAACTAAATACCTAGTATTAAGTACTAACTTCTACTTAATAATTATTTTGTAGCATAATATTAATTTATCATATTTTAGGTTTGTCTAAGAAAGTAATATAAAGACCAATTTTTTTCAGCAATCTAAACAATATCAACCTAAGTGCAATTTGGATTGATGGCAGTTTTTAAAGTCTGACACCAGTATATATGTATTACTTTCTAGATAAAACAGGGATACTACCTGGTGTAGAGGAAAAAAGGACATGGCATTAAATTCCTCTGCAAAAAATATTTTTTTTTCCTCCCTCTAGATTCGAACTACTCTGGAAAAGATCAGAAATCAAATGTTTAAAGATGAAGTAGGACAGAACAGTACAAATCACAAACTAGATGCAAAGGTAATTAATTTATCAAAAATTTATGTTTTCTGTCAGAAAATTAGCATAAAGCCATATAGACTTTATTTAGCTGACTTTTCTGCTAATTATTATTCTTTGAACAATGAGTGATAAAATATTTCTTGCATCTCTAAAGATGTTAATGGCCATATACGTGGAATATTTAACCACAGATGTCAATAATTAGGATCAGATTGGAATGACTGGACATTGCTTGAATATTTTAAAGAGTCTTACCTAAAATATATGGGATGATGTTGGCTCACCGGGATGCATGGCAGCAACCTTTCCCAGTGATGGACAAAGGTGTAAGTGTGGGGGCTTACCTGGGCCACACTGGAGCCATGATTGAAGCTCTTAGTCCTGCACTGAGCGAGCACTTTGTCAGTCAGTGTACTTAATTACACTCCCCCCACTTCAACTGAAGACCAGCCTTATCCACCTAAGTTTGAGCAATCTGCATGACCCTAACCCTAACCTTATCTGGATTGTGTCATGCTACGGCCCATCAGAATCAAGTATGCTTCCTCAGTGTAACCCACTGTGTGGTGTGATTATGAGCACACTAAAACATAGGATATGATACAGAAACATAATCCCTTTGTCGTCTCAGTCTTTTCAACTGACAAGTTGGCCTCAAGTATTTTCTTAAATCAAGTGTTCTGAAACCGGGGGGAAAAAGTTATGTTTGGGAATGATAGGGAAGATCAAATCATGAGTTTTGAGCACCCTGAGTTGTATGTTAGTCCTCCAAGGAATAGGCTGCTGGACACATGAACCTGGAATTGAGGTTAGTGGTCTAGGCTAAAAGGTCCAGGCTCCAGGGTAGAGGTTTGGGGCACTTTGGTTGGTATCTAGTTTTGAAACTAGAGGAGATTCCCAAGCAAGTGTAGATAGATGAGAGATAATCCGAAGAGTGAGTCTTCAGCTTCTCAATGTTCAGATCTTGGGAAGAACCATCACAGGAGACTGAGAAGAGAAGCTAGTGAATTAGGAGGGAAAGAAGGAGAAAATGGAGTCACTGAGGGGAAATAAGGAAAGGGCTTCACAATGGGAGAGGAGTAACCGTGTCGAATGTTGTCTGTGCATCAGATAAATTGAAGACTGACCACTGATCATTGGAAATACTAAAGTGGAATTGTTGTTGGCCTTGGTAGGAGTAGTTTGTTAGGAATGAAGGTGACACGGTGCAGTCACATCAAACACAGAAGGTCATCAGACCAAACAAGCACCAAAATATCAGCCCCCTAACCCTGTAGGAATTTTACTGTAATGGTCCAAGGTCTTGCTACCCTCAGAAAGTGGGCCACTGTCACAGCAGCAGCAGCATCCCCAGGAGCTTGTTAGATATGTGACCTCCTGATTCAGAATCTGCGCCTTTAACTAAATCCATCACCAATGATGCCTATTCACATTAAAGTTTGAGAAGCACTGATCTATACATTTTGTGGCTCCCTCTGATCTATACATTTTGTGGCTCTCTCCCCCTGCCAATAATCTACTGTTGAGAAAATTCTTTCTGTAAAATATTCTTTTACAAACTAAAAAACAAAAAAAAGCAATTCCTACTCTCTATGTGGAAGACACACGAGGCTCAGGGTCACAGATCCAAAATTGCGGCAGAACTGTGGGGAAGGAGAGTGTTATCTCTCTGCACTGTATTCTTTTTGTCATTATATTGTGAAAAGAACAAAAGCTTTGCTTTTAAACAAACTTGTATTTAATTTCAAGTTATTTTAGTTATTACCTTGAGCTTATTAGATGCTCATCATTTTTCCATCTGCCTTGAAATAAGTTGAAAGAACAGAAAACGCAAAGGCTGTGCCACGATCTCTTGAATTTATTTGTTACATAAACTCAGGTTCTGGTTGGTTTTTGTATCTGTAAAGTTGATGGAATAAGTTAGATATTTTATAATTTCCTTCCTAACTCCATATGTCCATGATTCCGGATTAGATTTACGGTACAAGTGAGCCAGAGTTTATGTAGAATTATAATGGCAATAACACTCCATTCTTATATTTCTGATTGGAAATTTAATGTGAAGTGATTACAATAAAGCATCACTGAACATTGAATATTATGTATTATAGCTATTAGGGTTGATTTTATTAGTTTGTAATGCAATGTAACCAAAATATACTTATGTCTATGATGTAGGAAAGAAATCTGGTCTCAGGAATATGATTTATCTCTTAACAGTATATTTGAAACTCTGGGGAATATAAAAGGGATAAAATACAAGGTTCCACCTCTGTCTGTTCATATTTGAACAAAGATTGAAGCCAGATGCCTCATGTAGAATTCCCCATTGATATTTGTGACTCAAAAGATGACTTTATTTGTGCTGGTCTGAATCTCTTTTGATATATGTAATACTAAGTAATAATTATTGTCAACATTTGCAGAGGAGAGGAATATTCAGCTCTGTGATTTTCATGTATGCCCATTTCAGCACTGTGGAAATGTTCAGAATGGCCCTGATTCTGAAATGAACTCTTCCTGCTGCAGTCTGGACTTGCTCTTGAACGAAATGAGAGGAAAAGATCTACAGCTCTTAGAAATGAACAAAGAGAATGAAGTGTTGAAAATCAAGGTATGACTATTAGGAGGACGTTCAAATTTCATATTTTGAGTGTGTGAGCTACCAGTAGGTTGTTAGCATTCATCAGTCTAGGTATGCAGCAAGACATCCACACACATCCGTACACCTACACATGGGCTCACATTCCTTATATTTGACAAGTTAAGTCTCAGTGTTTGACCTTGGAAAGTATTTCTATTTTTAAAGAAATATTTTAAAAGTTCAATAGTTATAAGGTTTCAGTTATGCAAGATGAGTAAATTCTAGACATCTGCTGTGGGACATTGTGTCTATACCTAACAGTGCTGTACTATAGAATTACAAATTCGTTAAGAGGGAAGATCTTATGCTAACTTTTCTGTACCATGATACATTTTTAAGTGTGTTTCCATATTGAATATATAGTAAACATAGCCTTCATAGTAAAATGTTTCGTTATTTATTTAATTAATCCATTGTTGAATGCTTTATATTTTCCTTTAGGGGCTTATTTTATTTGCAGTAACAACTGTCTTGGTAGGCAAATCTTGCGGCTATCCTGGATAGTGTCCTTAGGTTAACTCCTTGGAAGTTTCATGATCCTTGAATTTTTTTTGGCCTTACTGCTCTAAACTTGTTCTGCTTCTATTTTTGGAAGATATTCCTGTTAGTACTGTTGTGGACCTCAGCCATCAAAGGCTTGCAATTAAGTATATGAGCTGAGGGGGCGCTGTGGAGCTCCCCGAAGGGTGAGGTCTATCCGCACAGGGCATCTAACCACATAGAGCTCTGATTTGGTGAAGCTAATCTGCCGATTCTTGTTCTACATTTTCCTTATATCAAATAGCAGTGTCTTTTCAGCCATCCTTTGTCTGTGAGGGTGCACATGGTACTATTGTAGAGTCTGTTCTTAATTCCCCATCACACTGTTTTGCCTTTAACATTTTTGCTGGAAATATCAAAACATGCAAAGTGACTTTTTTCCTAGCTGGCAGCCTCCAGAGAAGCAGGAGCAGCAGCTCTAAGAAACGTGGCCCAGAGGTTATTTGAAAACTACCAAACACAATCTGAAGACCTGAGGAGAAAGCACGAGGACAGTACACACTTGCTCCAGGTAGCAACAGGCCAGTCCGGCTTTTGAGAGAACTTAGATGTGAAACAATCTAAGCCATGGCCAAGTGATTTGGCAGGCTCAGGGGAGTAAGCCACGAACAGAGTGGGGATAATTATTCTGCTTTTATATTACTTTTTGATTAAAAACGAAGCAGTTTTAAACTAAATACATAGGATTTAATTTTTTGTTATAGATAATTTTTCTTGAGCAAAGGTAGAATATTTTGCTTCTCTTAAATTAGTATCTGCCTTTTTCATACCATTTTGAGAATGTGCTTTATTGTATATAAATATTTTAGGAATAATATTTATGTATTATTTTCTACTATGACTCACCAGGTTCAATTTAAAGTCAACAGTGAAATCAAAAGAGTATTCTAAAGAAGTCTGAATTATTCTTTTTTGTTGTTGGTGGTGGTGGATTAGAAGATTCTAATCCAGAGGGAGAGAACATTTATTTGGTTTAATGAAAGCAGAAGTCTAGCAACTGTTTTTTTGTGACCAAAGGTTAACAAGCTTGAAAAAGAACAGAAATTGAAACAACATGTTGAAAATCTGAACCAAGTTGCTGAAAAACTTGAAGAAAAACACAATCAAATCATAGAGTTGGAGAATCTTGTACAGAGAATGGAAAAGGTATGCACCTGGAGAGTTAAAGGAATTTCTTGCTGACAGGATTCAATCAAAAATGAAAGAAAATAACACTGAAATGAATGAGACATTAAATTAAATAATATCAAATGAAGTAACAGTATTCCTTATGATTCCCAATCTTTGGAAGTGCTCAATAATGTCAGTTTTTTCCCTTAAGCATTTAATGTGATCTGTACTGTAGTTACTGATTTATTTCTGCAGATACTTTAGTCATATCATTGTCACTTGCTAATACATTGTAACTTAGAAAGAGGAGCCAGCTGAGCATGTGGATGGAAATAATGGAAGACTACAAAGTGCGCTGGTCAGGAGTTAACAGTAAAGTAGATCCCTATAATCATAGTAAGTTTATGCATTACAATCAGTGCAACATCCATTTTTGTTCACCCAATACCATGTTGGATTTCAAAAAACAGAAAAGAGATAGTTCACATTAAGAACAACCATTCTAGCCAGAGGTGATAGCATGAACTGGTAATCCCAGCACTCTGGGAAGCTGAAGCAGGATGATCCTGTTGAAGCTCAGCTTGAATAACTGAGGGACTTAGTCAAACAATGTCTCAGAATACAAGATAAAACCAGTACTGGGGATATAACTCAGTTCAAAGTCCCTGGGTTCAATCTCCAATACCAAAACAAACAAAAAGCATAATAAATAGCCATTCTATGGCTATTGAAACTTTCAAAAGGTAAATTTATGGAAAAAATAGAAGAAAAATTATAAAGGGTTTCATGGAGAATTCCTTTAAGGTCCTGGATTTCCAAATATGTACAAAAGGTAAACACAACTTTAGTTATGGATGCTTTAGAATTTAGAATTCAGACAAAACCATATTATCTTTCAATAGCAAATAAATAAGAAATTGACATCCTTGGAAGGAGATCAGTAGATCTTTGGATTCTAGGAAATTTTGCCCAATTCATTTCACTAGTTATTGTTTTATTTCCCTAATTTGCCCCTGTTCTTTTCAACCTTAATTTGTTTTATGAGCCTGGCTGGGTTGTGCCATTTTGGAAATGTCACTTCAGAAGCATCATAATTTCAAAAGTATTCAGGCTTTTTACCCAAAAGAAAAAAAAGAAAAAAAAAAACTTGGATTAGTTTTAAAATATTTGCCAAGAATGTAACATTTTATAACATTTTGAATTTAGTTGAATTTATAATCTTAATGGAGAGCTTGTGTGAAAATCACAAAAATTAAATAAGCCCAAGCTTAACAAGATCTAATGATAATAATACATAGCAAATAAATAACATACAGCATTTTTTAATGTGATAGGTCACTGAGTGCTGTTATGTAGCAGATTCACTGAACTACGACGTCCTCAATCAGTTGGCTTATCCATGCATGCCAGTTAATATTTGTGCTGTTTGTGGAAAAACCACAATTTTGCACTGAGTACTTGGTAGTGTTAGAATACTTTATCTTGTAATAAATGGTATAATAAACTAAGATAGCAAAAAGAACGATTGCATTTAGGAAAGAATGACAGTTCTGAATAGGGTTGCTTAACAAATCACCTTGATTTACCAGCTCAGCCTTTAAGCTTAAGCTTTCAGTCACCCAGTCTCACACCCAGAAACACTGGGTCAGGTTAGTGGTCACCTGTCAGTGCTGGAAAATTAATGAAAGGCCACTGGAAGATAACTTCTATTTCCTAGCGACCCCAGGAATTCATACTAGATAGGAATTCATACTAGATATGAATTCATGGCAGAGCTCTAGAGTATATTTATTTGACTGTTTATTCATTATATTTGAGCACCTACCATTTGCTGCTAGAGTGGGGCCTGATATTTATTTGTGAATGGCCTGTACATAGTCACTGTAGAAATTATAGTGTGTACAACTGGATTGTATGGAGCTCTCAGAATTTCCCAGATCTCCTGTTTTAAATTATCCTAAGCATTTTTTGGAAAGGCTGAAAACCCTTTTAAAGGTAGGGGAATGCAACCCAGGATAGTATCCAGTGGCTCAGATACTAGGAGTCTCTTTCTTTCCACCCTCTCTCCCTCCCTCTTTCCCTTCCTCCCTTCCTCCATCCTTCTCTTTCTCTCTCTCATTGTTTTTCTTTTTATTTTTCAGTACCAGGGATTGAACTCAAGGCCTTGTGTAAGCTAGACAAGTGCTTTAACACCAAGCTACATCCCCATTCCTTAAAAGATGTTTTTGGACACAAGGTCTTGCTAAGTATCTTCAAACTTCCTATCTTCCTGCCTCAGCTTCTTGAGTGCTGGGGTTACATTGTGCACGTCCAGCAGTGAAAGACATTTTTGGGAAGTGATGGCTTAGCCCCTTTCTTGATATTGCCCAATAACTGTGAGCTACCCTAGGAGCTTTTTTTTTTTTTGTACTGGAGATCGAACTTGGACCTTGCGCTTGCCAGACAGGTGGCGGAACCACTGAGCTAAATCCCTGGCCCACCTAGGAGCTTTTTGACACAGTAAGGGAGCAGAATGCTAATGGCTCAGCAAGATCACGCTGCAATTTTCCAGAATGCTGTAATTCAGTGACTACTAGAGTTGGGCCGGGGATTTAGCTCAGTGGTTCTGCTGCCTGCCTCACAAGCACAAGGACCCGAGTTCAATCCCCGGTACCAAAAAAAAAAAAAAATAGAGTGAAGCCCACCTGAGTCTCTGGGAGGATGAGGTGAATGGGGATGTAGGAGAGGGACAGTATGCAGGAGTGTTTATTTGGGTTTTTTTTGGTACTGGGGATGGAACTCGGGACCTTGCGCTTGCAGGGCAGGCGCCAGAACCACTGAGCTAAATCCCTGGGCCAGGAGTGTTTTTAAGACATACTTAAATATATTTTATATTTATAAAACAAATAAATTAGACTATAAAGAACAAAGCTTGGCAACATCTTCCTGGCTTATGGAGATAATGAGAAGTCTGACTATGAAGGGGTTTCTTGGGTGGGTGGTCCATATCAGGGGGGGCATGGCGCCCTTTGTATTAAAAATAAAACGATAGAAATTCAAAGAAGAAGTGAAAGTGAAAAATGCACATCCTCTGAAAAGTTGATAAATACTGTCTTGGTGTGGGTGTCCCCTGGAGAAGGATTCATTTGCTGCTCACTTGAACAAGGCTCTGCTCCAGTAAATAGCCATTAGTGCTATGAGGTCTGGTAATGAACACATTACTTAAAACCTCCACCATCTGCCTTGCTTTAATCAGGAATGCAGTGAGAATGAATTTGATATACACAGTGATAAGCTAGCAAAAATGCCCAATAAGAGCTTTTTATTATGGCATATGTTCCTTTTGCTAGCAGTGCAATTCTGTTGCGTCATATTTGTTTTCTAGTGTCATTGATTAAGCTCCATTAGAATTTTAGATCTCAAAGGCTCCTTTGAGACCATCTAGTTCCTCATCATTATTTTATGAACGGGGACAGTGTGAGCAAGAAATGATTCGCTAATGCTCCAGTTTGTAGTTCACAGCCCTTTCCATTATGCCTCCCTTTTCTCTAATGGTGGATAAAAATGATATTCTGGGTTCCCAGATCCTTTAGATGTTAACATTTGCCAAAGATGTAAATTGATGTCCACTCTACTCTGATCGATAGAGTGAGGGAAGTCTTGGGCTCCCCACAGGTACAGCTTTGGTGTCAGTGAGCTGCCCAAGATGTAGTGTTGTGAACTTGGCAGAAGACCTGACATGTACTAGCTGCGAGTGTGCTTTTCTATGTGTCCAAGAGGTGTCAAAAAGCCAAATCCGATACTAGAACCCTGCCCAGGGTAGAATAATGTAATTATTTGGACTCTGAACTGTTTTATGAAAGTCCATTAATGAAGATTAAACCTGTTATGAAGAACATTTGTTAAACACCATTTCGCCAACCCTATAAATTCAAAATATATTATCTGTGATTTTTTTTTGAAAATTCAAGCATCATCATCAGCTTGCAAGGCGTACTTGTGACACCTCCGAATTAATTTGAATGTAAGACTATGGTGTCAATTTCTATGGGACAAAAATGTTACAAGAAATATTTGAAGAAGTTAGCATAATTTTAAAACATAACAAAACACAGAGTATATGGAGTTCTTAATAGCTTCAAATTATTACATATTGAGATAAAACTGTACGCCAAGGAAGCATGTAGGCTTCTCATATACAATATCTCCAATTATCTTAAATTTTTTTTTCAGTACTGGGGATCAAACTTAAGACCTTGTGCTTGCAAGGCAGGCGTGGCACCACTGAGCTAAATCCCCAGCCCTTAACATTTTTGATGTAGGTAATATTACCTTCATTTTAAGGAAGTTCATAAAGTTAAAACCATGACTCATACGTATAGAATGAATGCATGTTAAATGTTTTATTCAACTCATTAACTCACGGAGAAACTTCTTAATAAGATGTGAAGTCTTGTTTAAATAAAGTATTTTGAGAAAGGGGTCAGAATATAGAATAGGTTATATTAAAAACATTGTTAATATTCTTTAAGTCATTTAAACCATAACCTTGGAGATTGTCTTTTCTATCAAATAGAATCTACAAATTAACATGCAGCTTTAGAGAGTGGAGGCTCTAATAAAAATAAAAATAAAGTAAAAAGCAAGAAAAATTCCTTGAAGGAACTAAATAATTCTTGAGTCATATTATTAATCAGTGACCCAAAGTGACATTAAAATCACATGATACATTTATTTTTAAGTTTCAGTTAACTTCTTAAAAATATTACAAGGCCTAGAAAGGCTAAAACCTTGGGCAAAATTTTAAAACCAGATCATTCCATATGGAATGTCTGATGTTTCTGCTATGTAGCACTGTCTTGTGTATTACCAGTATAAACACTGCAGTAGCAAATGATTTTAAAGCAGCATTGTAGATACTTTCAAAAATCTCTTTCAGTTTTTTCCATCTATACTGACAATATCAATTCCTGCTTTTTTTCAGTCTCTTCTAATTTTCCCCAACTTGGCAACCTAAATCTGAAAAATCATTCAGCCTAGACTTCAAATTCTTTATTTCTCCAGCATGTTGCTGTCAAATATGCAATGAATGAAATCATCTCAGCTTGTTTTTTCAGGGACTTGTTTATTTCCTTTGGGATGAAAAGATAGTAGTTTAATAATTTTATTATGGAATTTTAAAAGATATTCTTTCTCAATGTCAGAGTTTCTCCTGGATCCTAATTAAGAAGTAATTTTATCATTTGTGGCCTTGATTCTTCATTAAAAATACATTTACTACTTTAACGCATTCTGACCGACGCTTTGAGAGCAGGTAGAGGTATCAAGGTATGGGCAGTGGTGTCCCTGGATAACAAAAACTCAGCCTAAAATACAGCAGGTAAGGGCAGTGGTAGGAGAGCCCATGCATGAGACCGCTGTATAGCTGTTCATCTGAGGTAGGATGAAGGAGGTGTACGGGAGACGTTGAGCTGCATGGACTTTATTTCAGCAGTGAGCTGGAGGAGGAGCAAGCTCTCCGGGCAGGTGAACAGTGAAGACATCTATATGGATTCAACACAGGCTTGCTTATAAAGCATCTAACAGAATGCCTGACCAGACTTCCTTGGTGTGCATTTTAAAGCTCGTATGAAATGAGCTCTTTAGCTGAGTCCATATTTCTAATTTTGTGAGAAGTATCTTTTGTGAACATTTTGTAAGAATGCTTTACCAAACACTTGTGTGCATGTACACACATGCCCAGGTGAGTAAAACATTGTATCTATTTCCTCCTAGGAAAAGAGAACACTGCTAGAAAGGAAACTGTCTTTGGAAAACAAGCTGCTGCAACTCAAATCCAATGCTCCATATGCTAAAAGGTTTGCAAATCTATCTTCTAAGTCAAAGCAGTGCCTGATATTTTGCTCTCCACAGGCACATTAGCCATGGGACAGAAGGCTTGCCAACCCTCAAGGAAGTAGGAGAACTGCAAGTGCAGGAGGAAGGATGAATTCCTAAGATGAACAGCCACCTGTCTTCCCTTCCTCACCCTCTTCCACTGAGAAGTCAGGAGGATAGAGTTCATTGTGGGTTCCAGGGACCCAATGGGAGGGTTAATTCTTTCCATAGTGACTGAGCCTGCTACTTCCTGTTTACCATTGGTCCCCGATGCTGGAGACATGTTCATCCCCCCATGTGCCTGTCTTTGTTAACTGCTCTCTTCTACAGGCCAAAGCAAGCCAGACAGCTTGCAAGAGAAATTTTAAGCTACTTCCATGGAGCTCCTCAATTGGGTAGAGAATGATGTAAATACTGTGGAAAACATCTTTAGTTCTTTGGACTGACTCAGTGACGCAATTGCAGTACTTTGTATGCTGGATTTATGGATCTCCACCTATCCTCCTGTCCTCTCAACCCGTGTTGGGAAAGTCTCAGAACTATGAGGGTATCACTCATATCCCAAGACATGTTCCAAGGTTTTTCTTTTTCTTTTCCCATTTGATTCTAAGCCCACCACTGTCAACATATGTTCTGTTGAAAAGATACTACATTCAAAGTCAACTCTATTTCAACATTAATTTATCCATCTGGAATATTCTCTCACCAGGTTTTCAGGCTCTATTAGAAGTCTCACAGAGCCAAATTCATATTGTCATTTAATTAGAAATATATGTAAAGCATTCATCTTTCTTGATTTTTTAACTTTCACCCCTATTTTCCTTTCCTTTCTTATTGTCTGTCTCTCTCACTCATCTCTCCTTTTAGGTTGTGCTTTCTATTCAGCTCATATTCATGCATGTTTGACCACATATGCCAAAGTCCAGAAATGGACCAAGTGTGGCAATTGGATGTACATATTTGAAACATGCTGAGATGCCTGTAAGTTATTGATTTCCCTATATCTTCTTCCCTTTGAATATGTACATGGCCTCATAAGGTGGACTTCTACTACGGCTATGTGGCATTGTGCACCTTGGGAGAGAATGATGGAAATACTGCAGAGATCATCCTTAGATCATGGAATTAGTTACAAATGCTTTTAACTTACTTTTAAGTGCATTATTTTCTCCCCTAATATACAGAGACCTTTTTCTATGTGCCGAAACTACTGGCTTATACAATGTGCTTCCCGTTAAGAGCCTAGGCAGTGTGAGTTTGGGTATTTTTCTTTAAAAAATTATGTGTTTTTTCCCAATAAAAGGATTTTTGCCCACCTTTGAGCCAACAGTATAATCATTAAAAAACTAAACTGATCTATTTTTTTAGTTGTATTTATATATGAGTAATTGTCATAAGGAATTCTCAAAATACTCTTAAGGAGATGCTAGAAATTTTTTGAAAGAAGTAGGTGTTTTGTGTTTCCTGAAAAGTGTTTAAACATCCATGGTTATGCAGTTTTCATAGATTATAGGCGTCACAAATATTTATCTTACTTAGTGCCCTTTCTGAACTTGTGTAGAACCATTCACTTTACTATGTGACAACAAAGTGAAATCTTTGTGAATCAGCCTCTTTTGGTTAAAGCAATAGAGACGTGGTTAAACTAGAACTAATAAAGGAGATTTCTCTTAGACTGAGATTACATAGATATGACCATAAAGAAAAGGAAGAAAATTAAAATGTTAAAATATTTGCTTTCTTAAAAATAGAGTTGACTGTGTTTCTCCTACCATTACTACTAACTGATGCGTGAATATTGCTTTACAGAGTAACCACATGTACCTTTTTAAATTTAATCCTTCCACTGATCTTTCAAGGAGGGAACTGAGCTTCTCATTGGCTAAAACACTCATCAAGCAGATGCTTGGCCTCTCAGAAGGTCTAGGAGTCTGGCTCCAGCCTTCTCATACACAGCAAAGCCTGCTCATTCTGCCATGGAAGACTTTGACCTCCTTTCTTGCATTTCTGGAGACCTCTGAAGGCCTCTCCGATGGGTTTCCTCACTCTCCTGTATGATGATGGGCCGGAAGCTGTTTCCCAACTTGTCCCTCTGCCCTGCTATATCATAGACACATACACACAGTCTTGTTTTAGATTTAGATTTTGGGGAACGCACATTTGGGAGATGTAAAAATAAGCAGTATTGGTTCCTTCATTTAGGTGGGAGTTGCTTGGATCTGGCAAACTCCTCAGAGAAGGAAAGACTTTTGTCTTGAAGCCCAGGTTTCTGGTCAAACACATTATTCTGTGTAAATTGTACACTGAACTGTGGTGGTTTGAGGGGGTACTTTCAAGCTACTCTTTTGATGTTGTCACTGGAAGTAACAATGGAGAAGATTTTGATGCACAATAAAAAGATAAATGTTTTGTTGAAATGTGAATGGAGTTACACCTACATATATGCTGATTTTTCATCTTGATTTGGCTGGGAATGGTGAAATCTTGACCTCTTCTATTCTCATGGTTGTGATTCCCCTGGGAACTCACATTTAGCAATTTCCATACTCAGGAGAAGCCCAAAGAAACATTAGATCCTAGACGCAGGCAATCTTTTGAGTCCCTATAGATTAGTATTACTGTATTTTTTCAAAGCTTCACAGAACCACAACCTCACTGTCTTCTCACAAGTTGGAATTCTGTGTAGAGTTACTCACATTTCTAATGCCTGGGTAGTGTAGTGTGCCCAGAAGCAGCATTTGGGGCATACACATTTCAATTGCCACTTTTACTCCCTTCTTCTTTTATCTTAGTACCTAGCTCTTTTTATTTCTTTTGAAATCTTTATTCGTGTAAGTGCATGAATCCCTGGTAATAAGGGTATTTTGTAAAGACATTAAAAAGTTGTTTCTTGGAATTTTATAAATAGGGTAAGATTTATATTACTTAAGAATTCACAAGTCATATATTATGTATCCTGGGTTCCAAGAAAATTTAAGGTGGTTTATAAAAACGAAATAAACTATGTCATGATTCCTTAAATTGGAAATAAAATGTATAGTGAGGCCTGAACAGATATTTTATATGTGAAGTCTACAAAATATATACCATAGGATGCTACAGATGTATTCACAATGGACAACTGCCTAAATTTTGAATTTTCTAGTAGTCAGTCCAAAAAAGAACTTAGTATTACTTTGTAATGTACAATGTCTGCATAACTAAAACCAACAAGTTCTTTGGGAGGAGCGCAGTGCTTTGTAATATGTTCATATGATCAGAAAGAAAATTGTCCAGGATATGTTCACAAAGAAAATGTTGGGGCTGGGATGTAGCTCAGTGGTGCCATGCCTGCCTTGCAAGCTGAAGGTCCTGAGTTCAATCCCCAGTACTGGGGGGTGAAAAAAAAAAAGAAAATCTTGAATAATGTCTTAATTAAATCATAATAGGCACAAAGTCTGTACATCAGAACATCTTCTAAAAAAGGAAAGCATAATACCCAAGAACAATTCAAACAAAGCCAATTATAACAGTGAAGACAGAGGGCAATGTGGCCCAGGCCAATAATGCTGCCTTCTGATAGTGTAAGTTGACTCAAAGAGCATCCTGAGGAAGAGCTGGAGAGATGGCCCTCCATGAACTTAAGTTTTCGCCACCAAGCCTTTGGCAAACATCAGCCAGTATAAAGATTAAGGGTAGGCTTCCTGTCAGGTACTAACTTGACAATCATCATCATCCTGTATTAGTAGAAAAAGGCAAAGCCATTTGCTTTCATAGTTTTGCTAAAGATGGATATCTTAGTCACTTTCCTTATTGCTGAGATGCAATACACAATATCCACAACTTAAAAGAGTAGAGGTTTATTTTGGCTCATGGTTACAGCCATGGTGGTCTGGCTCCAAGGCAGAAATGGCAAGGTGAAAGCCTGGGTAGAAGGAGGCTGCCCACATGATGGTGGACAGGAAACAGAGAGGGGAGAAGCCAGGGAGGGAAAGAAAGCCATCCAGGCCATGCTCCCACTGACCCACCTCTTCTGACCAGATCCTACCTCCTTACAGCACATTCAGCTGTTGACCTCACCATGGATGAACCTGCTGATGAGTATAGCACTCCATAATCCAATCACCTTTCAAAAGCCCCACCTCTGAAAACAGGAGGCTTTGGGGAGAAATTCTAAATCTAAGTCATAACAATAGGATGACTTTCTTTCCTGAATGCTGTGAACACTAATAGAAAGAGAACCAGAGATGGCCTTCTTACCACTGTCCCTTTTTGATAATGTGATAAGTTGAGAGAAAATTCTCAATTCCCTTCCTAAAAGAGATTGTCTTCTTTTTCTTCTCCCCCCCCCCCGTCTCTCTCTCATTCTCCTGATACCACTGATATTCTGGGCTATTACCTTGTCCAGCTCCAAGGCTGGGATATATAAGGTAAAAAGAAAATGCAGGGCACTAACCATTGTATTTTCCTAGGACCTCAGGATCCCAAACCATCTGCCTCCTCTCTTCATGCTTCAGAGTCTTCTTATGCTTGTTTACATACAACATGCAGAGATTTTAGTTGTACCTACTGGGAAGAAGCCAGAAAAGTATGTTTTCTGTACCTTTGAAGCTGAAGCTTTTCAGTCATATTTTAATTTCAAGATTTACTTTATATTTTTTATTCTATTGCATTGTAGAGGAGCAAATTGATAAAAAAATTCTCTTACAGCTCTGGGACGCAGAGCATAAATCCTAGAAGGAAGACATTGCTTAGAAGAGGTCTGTCTTTTTCCAGACTTGGTCCTTCATTATGTTTCCTTCCTCCTCTTTGGTTTGTGTAGCTCTTTAGTATGACTAAATGACTTAATGGAAAGATTAATATAGTGCAAGAGATAAGGAATATTCAACCTGTAGAGTTTATCTACAATGTCTTTTCGTCATTGTTCTAGTGTCTTAATGAAGAGAAGCCCCAAAGCCCAGAGTTTTCAAGAGTGTTTCTAGATATAATTCCACCTTGAGACAGATTTCAAATTTGTATTTATTTATAATGAATTTTATTAATACCTTCGAGAAACTCATGGAAAAATATTCTGAGCTTGGTATTTTTGGTAACCCCCTCCAACCCACCAGTTTTCCCTTTTGTTACAGGGCTCTGGATTATGGGCCACAATGAAAGCCATTTTGAATACTTGCCTTTAACATTTTTTTGTATTTTATGCATATTGAAAGCCAGGTTGCCTGTACAACACACTTAATGTTCTTGCTTGTTATGTCTGGGGAAAGTCCTGATTCTGACCACTAAATAGATCATTGTTCTTTCTTCTTTTTGTTGCTTTTTGGAACAATTTTGAATTTTAGCACCAGCTATGGGCTGGCTTCCTATTAGACTTTAATGCTGTTTTTGATCCTCATGTCCTTAACTCAGTTTTCCTGGTGCCTGAGTTTTTTTCTTCTAAGACTCCCTACGTCCCCATTCTCTGAAGCTTTTAGCAACTCTACCCTCCAGTCATCTGAGCATCATTCTCAGATGTCTCAGCCCCAACCCTTGCATGTTGCTTATCTCCTCAGACTCCCAAGGATCCTGTTCCTTCAGATTTTCTGGGATGTAGACCCTTTTCTCTTTCCTGGGGATGTTTGCACACCTCCAAGTCTGGTCTCTTTTTGGAAGGTTCTGAGTTCCCCACCCCATTGTTCTGAATGTCACCCATGGGAGGTCCTGAAGTCTGCTCAAACTCTGTGCCTTTGGCAAGGAGGCTTTTGATTCTTAAATCCAGGGATAATTAGAGCCTAATGTTAATTTAGGGAAGTGCTATAGTAGCCACTCCTGAACTTGAATTTGTTTTATTTTAATTAATTTTTGTTTTTACATGCTTGCAGTACATAAAGATTACATTCTTTGTGGGAAGTTGCATGGATACACCATAATTTGTTTTCTCAACCTTCCATCATGAGTATTTATATCATTTTTAAGGCTATGAACAAAATGAACCTTGTTCTGCTTATATGTGCATTATGTTACAGTACTGTATACCATACATTGTTTAATTATAAAGGATAAATCAATACTAATGGTCATAATTGGACATTATACTTGTGCAAGGAGTACTATAGTTTTGTAGCAATTAATCTTTTTGACAGTGAGCTGAACTTTTCTAAATCTCTCTCGTTCAAAAAACAAAAGAGGGAGAAAGTTAAAAGAATGTCCTAAAATTTGCAAGTTGCCTTCAAAGTGCTTGGCTTTGAGAGACTATATTAATTACTAAAAGCTACTGAGGCACCCTTAGTGGCTTAGTGCTCTACTACTCAAAGCATCATTTTTGGGCCAGAAACATCATGGCAACACTCAGCTTGTTATAAGTGTAGAATATCAAGTCTTATACCACCCTTCTGCATCAAAATCTGGAATTAACAAGATCCCTTATGCCTATTAAATTTGAGAAGTAATGTTTGATTACATGATGTGAAACAAGTGGAGACTAATAACTTTCTTCTAATGAGAACATGTTTTATAGTGTTGTATGAATTTCCATTTCCATCATCTTTATAATATGTGTAAAGACTATAAAAGTACAAAATTGTGCCCACATTGGTTGAGGGATACTAATTGTAAAACCTTAATAGGCCAAAATAATACTGATACATATCTTTGCAAATGCATATTACTTTCAAAAAGCACATACATTTTATTTCTTTAGGTCTATACATTACTCTCATAAGGTAATAAAAGCAAAGTTGTCACTGTATCTGCTATAGTTTAGAAAAGTTGAGTGACTTCTCAGGAACATAGTGTTCGCAAGCTTGGTAGTTTTGCCACAATACATACGGTTTTTAACTACTATACCAAGAAGAGAAACAGTCAAAAGCTATATGATCAATTCTAATTACCCTAAAGGAGCTTTGGAAAAGTATGAATAACCTAAAATTATTGATTCATCATTTCTCACAATGTTTTATGTGGATTCAAACATAATCTTTCATTTTTCTTCCTTTCCCTATTTACAAATAGTAGAATTATGCAAAGTAGGAAGCTCCCTCCACCAAAAAAAGAAAACCTCAAGTAGAAGATAAACACATGCAATCCAGAACATATACTAAACCTGCATAATTGGAATTTGGTTTCTATATATGTAAAGTGTCCATTCCTGCTCTTGTGTTGCTATCGCCATGTGAATTTTCAGGAGTGCCAGATCTGTGGAAGCCAGGCAAGACAGGTTACATATGGAAGTGCTTCACCTGGTATACAACTTGACCAAGCTACCTGATGGAGGGACTCACAGAGGAGGTTTTGACAGGAATTGATATTATCATTCAAGTGCTTACCTGAGCATGTCGTAGGCTGTTTTCTTTTCATTGCATCTTGTGTGAGACATGAACGCTGGGTCTTACCCACACATATTCCACAGCATGGGGTATGTGAGGAGGGCCTAGCTACATGGGAAGCAGAAAGAGTACAGACTGTTAGCAAAGCTTTCTCTCCCTCCTTCTTTTCCTTTGTGTTCCTAGGTGCCAGGATGTTCAAATGGAGATTTCTATTCTCCAGGAGCAGATCTCGCATTTGCAGTTTGTGATTCATTCTCAGCATCAGAACCTGCGCAGCATCATCCAGGAGGTCAGACTAATCACATGTGTTACTGTGTGAACACCAAATGAGAGTTGCATGTCTGGACTTCAGAAGTAACGAGACTTTCCTCCCTGCTGATATATCTAATAGGTCTCTCATGTACTGTGGCTCAGGCTTCACTGCCTTCTCTTATCTCTATCACCAACGCCTGTCCTAGTCTCAATGAAGACAGTTTTGGATATTGTGTTTACCTGTTTTAAGGTGGTTCACTGATTTTTATGTAAGTATTCTGAGTCAAATACTGCTCACGCTTATCTGGAAGGATTTGTAGATCAGGAGAGTCATACCCTTCCTGAGTAAGAAGTTTTCTGGGTTTTATAACCTCATAAATAATAAGTTAATCAAGGAGGTGTTTTAGGGTAGAAAATAGCTTGACTCTTCTCTAGGAACATGCTGACAGGTGAAAAAGAAGAGATAATGGTGACAGCAGCCAGCCAGATGGTGGACTGGATGAGTATGTAATATCTACTTCCAGATGAGTATTCAAAATCAGACCTCTATTCAGTGTTTTTTACTTTGTACTTGACATTTGCTTTCTAAAGGAGCCTTTCCCAATCATTCCAGTGCCCTCCTAACATAAATGTAGCATTTGTACTTGCTTGGCTGTGATCTCACCAAAAGGTGGAGAAGTTTGGGGATTTGAGAGCCTGGAGGGACTTTGGGAGCATCCTACTCTCTCATCTTACAAATGAGGAAACCGAGGCGTGGGGGTGTGCAGTGACAGAGCTGGGTGTGAGAACTGGCTTTGAATCCAGGTGCGCCCTCTCTTCCAGCACCACTCTGTGCCTCCTCACCCCTCGCCTCAGTTTCATGTGGCCTCTTGGCAAAGTAGTCTTGTCTCATCTCACTGCGGGCTGACAAGTTCTCCTCCTCCAAGAGCCTGTGCATGCCAGGCAGGACCTTGCCTTACGCCAACCAGCAGGTGCATTTGGGGGATGGAACCATTAACACCTAGGGATCTAGGGATGACTGATGCTGCTTTCCACAGGATGTGGTCTGCTGAATTTGGTGTAAACAGGTTATCCAGAGACTGAAATGTGTAACAGCACTGTTGGAGTGCTTTCCTCCCCAGGTGCCAATTATGTCTGTGTTTTTCTGGAGCCTGCTGAGTCTGTTAATGCTGTGAGATTTCATGTTTTTATTTGATGAACATCATTTGACCTCAGAAAGTGGTACAATTTCTGATTTAAGTAACTAGTCCCTGTGGACTGACAAGATTATTCCAATTGCATTTTTTAACTCTTAGATGGAAGGATTAAAAAATACTTTAAAGGAACAAGATAAAAGAATTGAAAATCTGAAAGAAAAGGTCAACATACTTGAAGCCCAGGTAAGAAGGGAATGTATGGTACATTTCAGTATGTGTGTGTGTGCGCGTATGTGTGTATCAGTGAGCCTGTGTGTTCATGTACTTGTATATGATTATGTACTTGTATGGCACTATACCTGAGTGTGTCCATATAAATGCATGGGACCATGTCTATGTGTACCTGTGTGTGCAGTTAGTATATACAGGTGTTTTCTAACGAGTGTGTATGTGTATGTTCTTTGCACAAGAAATCTATCTTGGGGGAAGTCCTTATAATAATTCTTCAATCATTTTGAATTACTATTACATATTTAAAATATTATATTTTTAAAATTATTAATGTTATTAATATTACTTATCAAATGGATATTAAATAATAGTAAAATTTCTTCCAAATTTTCCAGAGCACTCCTAGTGAGACAAAGGATGCCCTTTTCCAATATGGATTTTCAGTTAAAAGCTTGGTCAAGGCCCCTACTAGGTCGGTCCCACACAAGCCAGGTGGCCTGGCTTCCTGTCTCCTGCCTTTGTTCCCATACATGTTTCTTTCCCAGCCTGAGATGTCCTCTTCTCTCCTCTTTCTTTATCCCCATCCGTCCTGGCATCCAAGTTTTACCACAGGGCTTGCTTACTTTCAGAAGTCTGTTGCAACTATCTTGCTTTTCAGTGTTTTAAAACTTGATGTAATGCTTTCTAATTTCCCTTCCTGTCTTGCAGTGGCTGCCTATGCTGTGTGTGTCCCTGCCTCACAAAAGTGCAGTGAAGCCTGGGTTAAGGTTGGCACACCCCTGAGCATCTGTGGCACCTCCAGCTCCACTATTCTTTCTGTGCCACCCCTTTGTCTCTGCCAAATGGCTCATCCCCAACTGCCAGGACCCAGTTGTACTTTCTACTTTACCCCTCAGGGTATTGTTTTCCTGCTTGGTATCCACCTGCTAGTGTTGGCCTTTCCTGTGGAAGACAGAGGTGCTCTGACTTTCACTGGAAATCAGTATCATCTTTTGGAACTTGTTTCCTCCCCAGCCTAGACTGGAGAGGAGCATCATGAGTGTGCCCCCAGAAC